>BGPR01006924.1:0-75614 GCA_013235015.1 Araneus ventricosus
CATGATTTATGAAATGAAAGAAATGTGCACCATTATCTCTAGATAACTGCATATAACTGAAGTATTTATTGCAGTAGGTTTTAAAAAAAGTATTTAAATGAAATTCTAGGTTAGAAAATCTTGTGTAAAAACTACTGAATTTTTACTAATAATACTTAATAATATTACACTTAATATCATTAATAAAATTTAAGTATTAATACTCCGATTTCGGAAATCAGTTTGATGAAAAATGTATTTATGTAATGGATTAAATACTAACTTAAAATTTATTTATTATTACTGTTGGATGCAAGCGTTGGCGGACGATAGAAGTTTATGCAGATTCAGCATTGCTGATTGGCGCTGTCGTTTCGCTCGCTTGCATTTAACTCTCTTCCTCTGCGAAACTTTGTTCAGTTCTAGTGTATGTGTAGTTTTCTGCGTGAGCGCCTGTGTGGTGCATCTTATTCATCTCATTCATGTTTTTAATAAAGAAAAGTTTATGAACTGAACTTCCATTTACTTTCCACGCCTTCAATTACTGTCATAAAATTGATAAAAAAATAATTCATTTAGATGTATAAAGCAATGTGAGTTTATTCTTTACTGAAATCTACAGTGGTTTGCTCAATCTTGATGAAATTTGGTATAAATGCTCTTCAAAACGAAATAAAAATTACTTTCTATAGCTTAAAATGTAAAATATATTTTTAATTTTTCCTTTAATTGGAAATGAATTGCTTTTGCAGAGTTTTTCGTCAAAAACTTTCGAGAGACTGCAGAATAATATTGCTTGCTACCTGAAATTGATTGCTACAGGAAACTCAGCTGATTACTTAGTAACCGAGGATGGAATTCAGACTTCCTTAAAATGTCTGCAATTCTATCCTCTTTCAAAGGATATTACTATTTTGTATTATTTGCTACCTACTCTAGGGCACGGACTCCAGAGATAAAAAAAATCCCCGGTTTTGAGAGGGTGGACGTAATACAATCTATTGATGGACTGCCCGGTACACTCTAGCCGATTTCTGTCATTCAGCAATAAAATATAACAATAGCAACACACGTGCCCCCTCTGTGGCTCCACAGGGGGCATATGGGAATGCCTTGGAAAAACATTTAAGCTCGTAGCTGCATTGTACATTTCCGACTGCCTTTATGACCTCGGGAGTGCTACTGAAACTGACTCCTTTGAGCGATCAAGTAACACTATCTTTCTTCCCTCCTGGGACAGGGAACTTTTAGTCTGTCATCAAGAAACCCCCACGACTTAACATCTGTACCAATTTTCAAAACTATATGATAACTTTTTCTTTTTTTATCTCTGTTTTGGGACTATTATATAATTTGACTGTATTATTATAGACAATAGGAATGACGTTTGTTTATAGAAAATTACGTCTGAAATATTTAACAAATTTCATTGCTGATTTTTTTCTGATTAAAATAACAACACATTTAATTGCTGGCCCTTTTCAAGAGAGTAGGTTTCAGTATCGTGCATAAAAAAAATCAAAAGTAATATTTAAAATTATTTTTAAACAAAATGGTAAAAAATTACGAGAATTTTTTTATTAAATCTAAATCTTCTTTCGTTATAGGATAGGTAATTTATAAATTATGAAACTAAATAGATTTTTAAAAATTGTATGGAACGTAAAACGGAACGCTGAAGTGGCCATGATTGCTATCTGAAGCTTAACTTGGGATGGAATACACATTTGTGGTTAATTTATCAATTATGAAAAACCATTTTGAGCTTTAAAGGACAAAGACAGTCGTCTGAATGAAAAATAATTATTTTCAAAATATCATAATGAATGTAATGTTATCGTTTTCTTTATTTAAAAATGCTTCAGAATATTAATGACAGCAAACACTCTAATTCAGTTTCTTAGAGCTATATAGTTTTCCTTCATATAATTTTATAGATAACAAAGCAATGCAGAAAATCTCGAAATAGTATTTGATTCTACAAATAAATGTTTTCAAAATAATGTAATATCGTAATTGAAATTAATATAATATGTATTTGTAAAATAAAAATGTCATCCAATTTTCCATGTAGTGGAATTGAGTAAAATTTTCTTCTGCTTTTCACCTTATTATCAGTATTTAGAAAAAAGTAAGAGTATTTATTAATATAATTGAAGCTCGAGAATCCAAACCCCGGGAATCCGAACATTTGTTTTCATTTTCTAAAAAAAAACTTTAACTGAAAAATGAAGGAAAATTACGAATACGAAACAAAGCTAATGTGTATTCCAAACTGAAAAAGAGATTTCAAATTGGTCTTTAAAAATGAATGGGGTACCTTAATTAATAGAAAAAAATAAGCTAACAATCACAGACCACGAATAAAAAAAAAGGAAAGACATTTTTGTTTCTTTTACTCTTTTAATGAAAAAGCATTAACAAAGAATTGAAATAGACTACATAGATAAATTTATTTAAGAAAAACATAGAAATATATATATATATATAATTTACATGATCCAGTTAATGCTGGTTATATGATAAAAACTGAAATAAACTGCAATAATGAGGGCCAGTTTCCCCCAATAAGTACAAATTTATCTAACTGTAGCCGAATATAAGCTAATATTTACCATGAAACAAAAAATGAGAAAGACATTTTTGTTTCCCTCTCTCTTTTCAAGGAAAGGCATTAACAAGAATTCAAAATAGACTGCAATGTAAAATTTATAAAAGAATGACATGGAAAAAATATATATAGTTTACATGATCCAGTTATTGTTGGTTACATGATACAAAATATATTATTATACAAAATATTATATTTTATAAAATTGAAGTAATAATACCGCTCAAATCTAGGTGCAGGTCCAAATTCAGCTTCTTCCCCTTTAATTTTGCAATTTCATATTGTCAATAGATGGGGTTTGTACGATAGCTTGGTAAATGAAAGGTTTTAAGTTCAAAGACAGGGTTTCTCTTCTTGTAATCAGGGAAATTTCCGTATCGAAATAGTTCAGGAATTTTTTCAACATTGTAATCAAATATAAAATATCTCTATTAATATTAAAATAGAATCTGTGTGAGTTGGCTCTCTACAAGGCAGACCGTTCAACCTAGAGGCATGGAATTTAGCACAAACGTACTTTGAAGGGTGGGAATGTGCAATTAAAAATTAATCGACATTTTGGCCTTTCATTTTATAAACTTAGAAATTATTACACCACAAAAATCACTTTTAAAATCATCTAAAAGTGCGAAAAATTACCTTTTCCATCATGCTAATTAAGGGATTGTACATTTTTTAGCTAATAGTAATGAGTTTTTAAAATTATTTTTGGCATAATTTGCAACAATACTTTTCAGTGTTGCAATAGAATTCAAACCGTTTTTACTTTCTCGTATACGAAGTATACAAAGAGAAAGTACTGTAATTGTCAAAAAATTCGAACTCGAGATTTTGACGAATCTCCACGTTTTAGACCTCCCTGAGTCCGAAAAACACAATTTTAGAATCATGTCTCTCTGTCTGTGTGTCTGTCTGTGAACACGATAACTCGAAAACTATTAGAGCTACAGGGATGAAATTTGGTATGTGGTCTTTAAACGAAATTTGTAGGTTTCTATCAAATTTTGGACAAAATCCGTCAACGGGAAGTCTGTCTGTCTGTATGTCCGCGGTCATGTGAACACTATAACTCAAAAACTTGAATAGCTAGATGGATAAAATTTGATACACAGTTTTCTTGTCATAAATGTAGATCCGTATAAAATTTTGGGCCAAATCCGTCAAAAAGAGGCGTTCAAATTGCATATTCAATTTCTTTTAATCCGATTCTCATGCGCATGCTTAATGGTAGCAATCTGTTGTTCTAAATTTTATTTACAGCAATAAATAATGTTTACAAACATGAATTGTAACAATTTTCTTATTGTTGTAAATAAAATTCAAACTGATCTCATTATTTCAGCAAATCTTTTATTCACGCGCTTTTGCAATTGTTACGGTTGTGGTAGTATAAATTGTTTTCTTGGGAATTCAATTCCAAAGCAGAATTTTCGCTTTAGTATTCATTGCATCGCCTATTTTATCGCACCTGCTTCCAAGTAATATTTTTTTTGAAACGTGGCAACAGATATTTGATTTCAGATTTGTTTGTTTGTTTCACTTTCTCGTATACGAAGTATACAAAGAGAAAGTATTGTAATCGTCAAAAAAAAATTCGAACTCGAGATTTTGACGAATCTCCGCTTAGAAAGTATACGAGAAAGTTTAGGGGAGATCACTCCCGCTGGTTATTATTTAAACAAATATTTATTTGCCTGTTTCTCTTCTATTGTCGAAAGCTAAGGAATTTACCTTCTTTTTTATTTCATAAATTTTACTCTGATATCTGCAAGTTTTTTAAAAATAATTAGCATATTAGGAAAAACCTAAAGTATGTTGGAAAATGTTTCAGTTACTTATATCAGTATGTTTTATTCCAGTTACATGTTGCTAGGTTAAAATGTGCCGCGCCATTTTATTATTGTAATAAGATGCGTATTTTACAGAAGGAATAAGAAAGTTAGTTCCAACAGGATGCAATTAGATGCTACATTACACGGGCAGCTATTTGTCTCCAGGGCCGGCCTTAATAAATGCGGGGCAAAAATGAAAACAGTTTTGGATAACCCGATATTATTTAAGTTTTAATCCATAATACATAACCAATAAACAAGATGAATTTTTAATTAATCATTTATCTTATTTTAATAATTAATATAAGCAATAATATTTATCGCATATTGGTTATATATGCGAGAAAAATATGAAGGAAAATCTATTTCTGAGTGAGTTTCACTTTTATTTATTTAGATTTATACTTTAAGTAAAAAATTTTGACTTTAATTATCAGGAAATCATCGCCAGCAATTTTGATAATGTAGATATTGAATTATTTATTGAGGTATATTATTAATTAAAAACAATGTTTACATATGCAGAAAAAGTTATTTTATCTTTAGTTCTGTCATTCCTATTGAATTCAGAATAAATATTTCGCTTATCTTATAGTTGCAGCTAACATTTCAATAGGAGGTGTAGACAATCTCATCCAGATATTCTGTGACTGAATCTTAAGAATAATTTTTGCCGCGAGTTCGCCCGATGATTGGGCACTCATTCGGAAATAATTGAAAAACCTATCAGGGTTTTGTCGTAAATCCCCAAAAGACGTATAAATCCTAGTCCTATTAAGCCTAGAATCAACAAATATATGTACCCAATATCGTCTATTTTGTTTAAAAATATATTTCTTGGACACTAGGTACGCGAATGCAAAACGGTTTCTTTCGAAAATTGCCGCCGTTTCCCGGATACGTGAGTACTGAATCGGTGCGACAACGCCTGTGGAAAAATCTAGGAAGGGCGCTTTTCCATTGTTGATTTATTGCTTTATTGCTCGCTGCACTGTTCTCAATGTATCTCATGCCGGGTATTCCAAGGGAAGATGGAGTGACCCCGAAACCCTCGAGCGAAGCAGATCCTTTGTCCCCCGACGAGAATTTTATTACAGTAGGGAACGCTTTTCCGGCTTTTAATTTCTGTGGTTTCAACAACGGAGACACCAAAACACACCCCTTTGCAGAATCTAAGCCTCCCATGTTCGTCAATGAGGGAAGGAATGTACTTCTTGGTGTATGTTGCTCTCTCAGCTGTTAATACAACGAGTAAACTGTGAATCATGCAACAAAAGAAACGGGGTGTTTCGCCATACTCTTTAATAAATTTATGGAAGGGATCTTGAGTAGTTGATCATAACGACACATAGAACTGAATAATTATAAAATATAGAATAATAATAGAATGCATGCTTAGTACATGCATTCTATTATTATACATTCAATTGGACTCTCAAAGAGCTATTCACACTATGCGGTTTCAAAGCTTCTTGTTGAGGAATTTTGGATAGATATGACTTACATAGCAATTATATTTTACTTTGCTTCTTTAAGAGAATGGTTAGTATGAAATCATTTAAAATTTAATCTACATTAACTTTTTCCCATATTACTTTGTTTATGGAAGTCATTCTTATAAATCACAGCTTAAATCTTTTTTTTTCCAAAAAAAAAAAGCTATCCATTCAGTTCCGTACCTTCCATTTTAATTAATTTCGTTGGATAGATTTAATTCAAAATAGCTAATGCTAAAAATTTTAAACGTGCAAATTAAATGAAGTTTAAATGAATTATTATTAATTATTTAATTATTTAAATTCATATTAGAGGGCGAACCAGCAACTCACCGAAAGCAATGAGCTAGTTATAAATTAATATATGAAAATAGCTCAAGTACAGAAATAGATGCGTAATATATGTTCACATATGTCGGGTAGGCCCTCTGAAACTCATGAAAGGATACATGCTGAAATAAGTGAACAATTGTTAAACACGAACTTTTAAATACGTATTAATACAGGTTTTAATTCGATCAATTATACTCTCATCAAAAAATTCATGCAAACTTTATTTCTAGAAATTTCCTATCGTTTTGAAAAATGAATATAAATAAATAACGTAATTAACTGAAATGTGTGACCTTTCGCTCTGAAGAGTAACTAAAAATTAATAAAAAAATAAGTTACTTAGATTTTTAACTTCATCAAAAACTTGTTTTACAAAGCTTCAAAACTTCATAAAAATTGGAAATATTTTTCAACATCTCAAAGCAATTACAATCGTCACAACATAACTGATAGGACTTTATACTACCATGTAAATTTCTGAATGTTTTCAATTTATAAATACATAAATAACAAATTGTGACGTTTTGACCCTTATTTGGAAGAATACATCTGCCCTTAAATAAAAGATTTGTAATTGTCTAAAATTTTCAAAAATATAAAGAACTAAAACACAATTATTATGTGCTTTTATTAGCATGTAAATGCTTATAATATCATAATTAAAATTAATTTAATGTATATTTGTAAATTTTAAAAAATGGAAAGGAATTGGGGAAAATTTTCTACTACCTTTCACCTTATTATCAGTATTTGTAAAAAAGTTAGGGTATTTATTAACGTAGTATAACCCCGAGAATCCAAAATTTCTGATTATACGAACATATATATATATATTTTAATTTTCTGAAAAATTTACAGAAAAATGAAGGAAAAATAACATTTACGAATCCGAAACAAAACTAAAAAAAAACCTCGATTTGTTCTTCAAGAGGGAATGAGAATCTTAGTGAGTAGAAAAAAACTCGGATATTTTCTTTCTACCCTCAACTTGTTTACCTCTGTACCGTAAGAATTGCCGCCTGCTCTTTCCGTACACCTTCACAGAGCACAAAGAGTCAAAATCTACTGCATCAAGAGTATTTTACTGAATTTCCTGATAATCTGAATTCCCCGAAATCCGAACAAAGGACATCCCCCAATTCGTTTGGATTCCCGGAGTTCTACTGTATAGCTTTATAAATATACGTACTGTAATAAAATGCTGCTTAATTGAGAAAAATCATACATTTATTTTTTTGTGTTTAGTTTATGAATTTTTTAAAGAAAAGAATACCGAAAAGATTTATTGTATATTTAGGAAATGTAAAAATGGAGAAAATTAACCAGGTAAATATAATTTTGCCATAAATTTGAATACCAATACATGTTCATGAATTTTCTACAGCTCCTAAGTGCATATCAGACAAATGCTCTTATTAAATTATAATACAAATGCTCTTATTTGATTTCATTCTACGATAAAATTTGACACTGTATATGGTTATTTTAATTTAATGTACACCTTAGCTCCAATGAGTGATTTTTTTTTAAACTGTCACATATTCACAACTATATCACTATAAATACCATTTTCTATTTAAAGTCATTTGTATCCAGTAAAATTATTTTTATCTTTTAAAAAAGAATAAGCTTAGGTAAAAGCGATTACACTTTTATATTTCAAGTAATTAATCATGCGTTGATAAAGAAATTAGCGCCGAATGAATATTATTTTTTAAAAAAAAGACAAAATAAAATTAAAACAGTTTAAAATCGGTTAAGAAAATAAGAGATTTATAAGAGCATTCTGAATAAATCTTCTTGTGCGAAAACCTATGAAAATGGCCCTTTAAAACGCAAACGAGCCTCCATCCCATGACCTGCGTCAGTAAAGCCTCCCGCGTCGGCTATCTCAGAGATGTTCCCCACCTCCCGTGAAGGACATCGTAGCGCTATAGAAAGGAGGAATTTAGGCGGACATTCGATTTCCTGTGGCCGTCCTTTGCGCGTGCTTTGGCACCGCCGGGACCTCCTTTGGATACCACAGCCTCCCGCGAAGTACGTACATGGGGAAGTCCTTGGGAGTAAGGTGTGCTGTGTGGGAAGAAGCATTATTTACAGTTAAAGGTATTTACAAATGAAACAGTTTAAGTTCGTCATATGATAAGGATGGCACTCATTAGCATCGTATATCGTCTTTCAAATCGTCGCGTCGTTTCATCTCGTGTTTTTGGTCTTGAGCAACCAAACCAACGTCGTTCAACCCGCCTCGTCCTCTTCTCCACTGTTCTCGGCAGCTTCATTCTCTGACGTCACTCGCGATGGCAGCGCCATCTACAGGTACTCGGCTGCGGCTGGTGGCCCGCAATAGTATTATATAATTTTTGAACAATTGTAAATCCGTGTCTAAGTTTGAAGTAAATTCGTCAACGGGCAGTGTGTCTGTCTGTTTGGTGGCCTCTCCGTGGTCATGTAAGCGTGATAACTCGCAAAACGCAGGAAGCAAGGTGAATGAAGTTTCGTTTGTGGTTTTGATGAAAAAATTGTAGATTTATATTCAAAATTTTGGAACCACACCTGCGCTTACCGACAAGTCCAATGTATTTATCTCTGCTGTTACTGTTAGTTTTCAGATATTTAATAAAACAAATCACAAATTTTTTACCGCCCTATTACTGACCGAGTGAAGCGAGGTCTCTGTTTTAACTCAGCCGTTTCTTCATTTTGTCTGTCTATAAATTTGTTTGCTACGCAATCACAGCCAAAATCGTTGTTCGATTTCTTCGAATTTGGCAGAAATGAAAACATTTGATTCATTTTAGAAAAAAGTTTTTGTTAATACTGATAAAAGCAAACATTTAACTTTAATTTTAATAATGCGATAAAAACAGAAATTTAAGGGTATTTTTGTAAATACTGATAAAACAGATATTTAATCATCAATTTGTTAATCCTAATGAAAGCAAAGATTTGTGTACATGATTCGCATCCAAAAGAGAGAGAAAAAAATCCTTAGTTTTTCATGCCGATATTTGTTTCTCCCTGTTCCCGTTCAATCTAATCTTTTCTTCTTCTCTCTCTCTTTCAGTGAAAAATTTTTCACGGATTCTACAAAACGGTTCGTGTTATTAAAATTTTAAAAAGATTATCTGTTATATGTGTAATGTTTTTTAATGCGTATTTATCACAATTTTTATTATAAATACTAATCTCATTATTTCATCAAGATACTTCTTCCATCGTCTGTTGCTTTAGCTACTGTTAAGGTTGTGATAGTTGGCCGATCGAAGTTATCTCTGTTTCAACTCCATTCAGCATTTCGTCTGTCACCACCAAAAACTTCGTTCGATTTTCTTCGAATTTGGCATGGAGGTTCTTTGAAGTCATAAAAAGCGATATATATATATATATATATCAGAACTTTTTTATGCCGTTTGAAGATGGTGGCCGTTTTAATGATTTCAGTGTGTTCGTGAGTCAATGGAGAGTTCGGCAGCATTAAAACATTTTAATCATTTTGATATTATTTAGTTTAGTTACATTAATGTCCCGTTTCTAAGCAACACGAGAGCTATTTTGAGACGAACTTCGTAATTTTGAATCGCGGTCCGACGAAGAGAACGACACTTGAGCTGGCACTCCTCTCCAACCTTCCGCAGCACACCAGCGGGAGGGCATTCGCCCACTGTATCTGATTTAATGTGCAGCTGGCTCTATCTGCGGCAAGTCTTCGGTGGAATCAGGTTCCGAACCTAGAACCCTGCTGTCCCGAGGCCCTTCAAATTGGTATTGGCGATATACTTAATTGTAACATTTCATTTTAATTTTGTTTAGACTGATAAAATCAGACATTTAATTGCAATTTTATAATTATGATAAAATCAAACATTTAATTGTAATTTTGTAAATACTGAGAAAAACAAAGATTTCTGTAAATAATTTGCATTGAAAAAAGTGTGTGAGAAGATCATAATGTTCCATGTTGAGATATGCATTTTCCTGTTTAGTTCCCTCTGATCGTATATTTCTGTTTTTCTCGAAAGTATGCTTTTTCTACTATTCTTCCCAGATGGTACATGTTAAAAAATTTTTATGACAACCTCCACTGTCGTGTGTAAAATTTACTAAACATCTGTTCCAGTACATTTTTATATGTAAGCTTATCTAGTTAATATATTTGTTTTGTAAATACAGTGAATAAATTTTTTGTATAATATAGGTGTTCAATATTGTACATTGATTGTTTTAAGATTGTAAACATAACTTTGCAAGACAATGCATTCATGAAGGCAAAGAAAGTACCTCCTCGAGGGACAAATTATGATACTTGTTATCTGGAAACAATGTTGTCTCCAAAATGAATGTCAACGTTGGATACCTTTATTGCTGCGATGAAGAACATGTCTTAGATATTTTAAGGGGGACGCGAGATCTAGATGCGAAATTACGGAAGAAACCACTCATCCATTTTAGTATAATCTTACAGTATAAAAACATTTTTTCCTTCTTTTGCCTACAGTGAGGATATTTCATTGCACCGAGAATAATTTTAAAATGATGATTTAAATTCAAAATATATTCGTATATTTTTTAATATAATTTTCTGAGAATAGAGAACTAATATTTGGGGGAAGAATGGCATTGTGGAAACAACTTCAGAAACAACGCGTTGAGGCGGAAGAACATTGTAAAAATTATTTATTGTGTAACATGTAAAAGTTATCTATTGTCTTATCAATACAATTCTGTACCCCGGATTGCAGTTGGTTTGATTTTGAAAGCCAAAGTAGGCTTAGGTACAGTTCTAGATAGTGCATGCGAAATCTAAAAAATGGTGCAGTAGAACTTGAATAATTAGAAGCTGACCAGACTGCAATAAAAATTCTATTTATTCAAAAATTCGAATTAAGAAAACCCAGGTAAAAAATGAATACAGAAAAAGAAAACAATTTTTCAAACTAAAACCAACAGTCAAGATTTGTTTTTCATATTTAACTGTTTTAATAAGTAATATATAATTAATAAATAAAGAGTATGTTATTTTAATTAATAAGCTGATGATAATTATAATTCAACATTTCCTAATTAAAAAATACCTTCAACAAATAAGTAATTCTATTAAAGAAACAGTATAGACAAGTAAAGTAGAACTTCCACTATACACACCAACTTCCGGCGTCAATGCTATGTCAATGGAAATCTAAAAAATTTCAACACTCCGTTTGAAGATGCTAACTAGAAAACTCTACTTGAAACAATAATGTAATGGCATAAGAATACTTTGAAAATATTAAATTTAATTTTATGTTCCTATTGTTGTAGATCTCAATGTTTGCTTAAAATAGGAGGCTAATTTTGTGGAAAGGCTGCCCTAATTGTTCGTTGTCGCTCTTTTTGGCAACTTCTAATGCATTTTTGGCGGTTAAATTTTTAACCAAATAATTTAGCTAAATACAATTGTTCCATTTGCAGTTCAGCCGTTTTAAGAGCATTTATTTTAACCGCTTTAAATAAAAAGGATTACACGAACTCAAAGAACACAGAATTCGATTTGGAATTTAGCGCTTGATACAGTATCCAGATGGATTTGGTGATTGCTTATATCGGAGCGTTACCTGAAAATGATGTGTGAATCTAAAATAAACAAACCAGAAAACTCGTCTATAGAATCTTGGATATAATCAATGTGTAGGATGCCTCTAAAAATGCTCACCTATTCAGAAGGCTCGAAAGTCGATTTTATGGCTCCAAGCAAGACGATATTCTCCTAGAATTTCGTCGCTTAACAAGCAATATCACATATTTCAATTTTTTGAAATTTCAAAAAGGAATTAAATACTCAATTTTTCAAAACAAATTACGGATATTTCTGAACTTTTTTCACATATAATAGGGATATAGGGTATCATGTTTATACCAGACTTTGAAAAAATTCAGAAATTTTCGTTTATTAGTTGCGAAAAATTGAGCATTTTCTTCCTCTTAGAAATTTCAAAAAATTGAGATAGGTGGTTTTGCTTGTTAAGCGGCTATTTAGTAGAACTGACACACTTTGCAAAAAACCAAAACAGAAAAAGAAGTATTTTGAACGAAAAAAAAATGTACGATCAGAACTGAATTCCGACAGCATTCTTAGTGCAACTAAATAAATAAATAAATAAACCTCAAATGAACTATTCAATTTTCCTTCAGTAATAAAGGAAATTCTGCAAAAATCGCCTTACATATTGGTGCAGAGCCATTTTTGCCGAAAAAAGAGGCGGCCCGGACAAACCGGGCAACTGCCCTTGGCACCGAAGTCCCGGGGTGGCGCCAAAACGGGAGATTAAAGAAAAAAATGGTTTAATAGACTTGAGAAATAAAATCATACATTTTCATAATCATAATTTGTAGAATATATTATTTTAGTTTCAATAAGACTATTATATAATAAGCATAGCTGAAGTTTAAAAATTCTCACCATAATATTACATGTTTGCAGATAAAAATGCATCTTTCTAAGTAAAAGCTTGTTTGATATTTAGAATACATACATTATAGAATTTTAAAAAATTCGTTGTATGGGAGGCGCCATATTTTTGCCTTGCCCGGTTGGTAAAGTTACTTCGGGCCGAAAATTTTAAATATTTTCTTTTATTTCTTATTCTTCATTTATTTTCTCTTTTATTTCTTTTTTTTCGGGTTTCCACACATCCCGGCTCTAGGACCTTCTGAATGGGCTAACTTTATTTATGGACTTCTTGTACAATAAAACTTCAAAATAAACAATACGATTCACATCTAACGTATTAAAAAATTTTTAATTTGTGATTTTTTTATTTCTTTCTTGATTCAATTTATTTCATAAGGGCTTTAAAATTATTCACTTCTGATATGAGGTTATAAGGTATTGTTGTATGTAACTAACGAAAAGTTCAATTCAGAAGTATAAAAATATTTCTTTCTTAATAATTTTTAGTTTTAACTTAGAATTTACCAAATAAATTCGAATTAAAAACAATAATTTAGAATTATCTTAATAGGAAATTAATGGGACTAGGGAAACGTTCGCATTACCCGAATTCCACTGAAGTTGATTTCTAACTGCATGTCTACTTCAAACTGAACTTTCTTATTTGATAAATCAGAAGAAAATATTAACCTGAAATACCACTGAATTATTAGAAATATATTATCAATAGGTTCGGAATTTTCAGAACATAATTTCTAAAAATTTTTTTACGGATGTATTATTTTTGATGACTCCTTAAGTTTTGAAATTTTAAACGGAAAGATCTAATTTTTTGCAGAAAGAAATTCCTCTTTCTTCCTATTTTTTTCAAAAGTCTACGAAGCTCTACAGATCACCCGAATGTTTCTTTTTTAAAAAAAAGAATAGACTGAGAGATAATACATATGTTAATCAATGATATTTTCTCTCTTGAAAATTAATTTTAGATAATTTAAAGTGAAAATATTAAGTAATTAACTGTTTAATTTTTATCTAGTTTTAATTAACTTTTAAGTTAATTAAATTTAATTGGAATTGTTTTTAATTTAAAAATTATTTTATTATTTTTCTTAATTTTTTAGGTTTTTTTATATAAATATTAAAAGCATCTGTTAAAATAATTCAACACGATAGAATTCATTATCAAAAAACTGAAATTCCAGAAGGTTTGGTTTTCTACCAATAAATGTAAGAAATGGCATATCAAAACTAAGTTTTTAGTCAAAATATTTAAAAAGCATTTGCAAAATTATACAGTTTTAATTTAAAATTTCCATAATTTCACAGATATTCTGACCAAAATTCAATACACTAATAATGTTTGTTTCATTTACATCTTCAAAGTCCTCCCTTTGCACTGCTGAAAAGAGTCAAGTGATCATATGTATTAACGAAAGCTTGCAAATAAGTCTATTTATTACTGAAGTAAATAGAAACAGCCATAATCTAGAGCAGCGGTTCCCAACCTTTTTGGTTATGCGGCCAACTCTTCTGTAAAAAAATATTTTGAGGCTCACTAACTAAATATCCAAACCAAAAAATACATACTGTATATATATAAACACATATTGCATGCACATGTATATATTGTGCACACACATGTATATATTGTGCACGTATACGTCACTAATTAGTTGAGTTTACTGTAAAAAGTGTTAAAAATATATTGTTTATAAATGAGAAAAACTTTATTGTTATTACTTAGCTGTCATAATGTAAGAGAAGTAAAAAAAGAGCGGTCAAGATTCAAAATAAAAAAATAAACTCAATGGGGTTTTTGACATTGTTTGTCTCCCACGAGAGATTCAATATCTGGATTAAAACTTGACAGTTTCAGTCCGAAGTCACTTTATACATTCAGTCCGAAGTCACTTTATACATTCAGTTTGTTTATGTTTCAAAAACACTGAAGTTGTGAAAGCAAGTTCACGCAGATATGTAGTCGAGAATCCCATCAAATGTCTCAGTGCAAATTTTGCAATTGCTGGATACTGTTGCCGTACATTTATCCAGAACGAGACCAATGATATTGTTCTAAGAAGCGATTTTATAGTCGTCGCATGTTCAATTAACAAGTATTCTTCATTTGATGGTACTTTCAATTTCTTTACCCCTGACTTTGACTCGTGACTCCGCGACAATGGAAGCTTCTTATTTTTCACTGTCTCCTTCGCAATGTTCAAAGGTGTGTTTTTTTGTGTGTAGGTGACAAATTGATTTCAAAATATCACAATTACATGGCTTACCAGTTGATTGTCATTTGACTGACTTTGACTCGTGACTCCGTGGCCCACCAATAAGCTATCCACGGCCCATGGGTTGGGAACCTCTAATCTAGAGTATAGGGTAAATGAGACTGTAAAAAACTTCGTAAACGAATAAAATTCATAATTGTAGACATCAGAATATCAAAACTCAAATTACGATACAATGGGAGCTTCTTATTTTTCACCGCCTCCTTCGTAATGTTCAAAGGTTTGTTTTTCGTGTGTGTAGGTGACAAATTTATTTCAAAATATCACAATTACATGGCTTACCAGTTGATTGTCATGGCGAATCATGGGAAGAATGATATCCTGATAAACACAAAGGAGTATAGATGAATTTGTTGGAGTGGCCGAGACCTTCATTTCTGAGCTATGAACTCGATTACAGAAAACAGGAAGTGTCAGATGGAGGCCAAGTCAAGATTGGCCACGTTCCACCACAGCAATTTACGACCAACACCAGATGTCAACAACTTGGCGATTACTCAACTGTCAACTACTCAGTTGCCTTTTGGTAGAAGGACGGAAGATATCAAATGGTTCAATCTCAAATTTATGAAATCTCCCTTAATGGACTTAATTCAATGATGTCAATTCCTTTGACATCAACAACTATGCGACTAAAAGAATTTGAGATAGTCATCATCTAGTTGGACGCATCGCAAGTGGTATTAAGTGCTTTTCATTGACTAATTCGGATTCTGCCTGCATTGTGAGAACTGACATGTTCAGTTGCTGAAGGAACGAAGCTCGAAACAACCTCGCGACCGTAAGGGAATGATCACAGTACCTAACAGCAGAATTGCTGAAATGAGGCGGAATCAGATTATGTAGACGTACGAACCAGCATATTAATGGAAGTCTGGAGGATCAACTTTATGTAGATGATACACTGAAATCTTATGTCATGCCATACATCGTAGTTGTTCCGAAACAGAGTTCTTAAACGTTTCAGTCTTCCTATCATAATTTTACACAATGAAAACAGGTTTTCTGCAGTCTTAGTAATGTATCGCATACCGTTTTAAATCTCCTCTATCTTCATGGAATTCTTGTTTTCATTTTAAATGCTCTTCGCATCCTTTTAAAGGTCTTGGCATCATTTCAAAGCTTTAAAGTCGTGGCCCAATAGATAATTTCTACACCGTCTGACTTATACTTACAGGTGAAAAATGCCTTAAATCATGTAAAGAATTATATTTTATGTTGTTTGAGTCTATAAATGTAATGCTGAAAGAATTAAGAATTTAAAAAATTCATGTAGTATCTCAGTTCTATTAGTAATGTTTCGAAAAATTTATTGACACACTAACATTTTAAGCAACAAAAAAATCCCCTCCCCTTCAGCGCCTAAAACTGACCGAGTTATGAAGCTCTGAATACTACTATTTTAGACAATTTCAATGACCACCTCTAGGAAGATCGGCCAATCAACACACGGCGTTTCACTGAGGTGACATTTAAGTGGTATAAAATAAAGTCAAAGTTTTATAACTCGGTCAGTACTGATCGAAGAAAAGTGGATATCTTTTGTTTAAAATTTTATTGAGTTACAAATATTTTATTAAATGTGACTACCTGAGAACTGTAGAAAAGCTGGTATTTCGCAATTTTTCGGCAGTACATTTACTCACTCAAACAACATAAAATGTGATTTCTTTTACGTCATTTAAAGCATTCTTCCATTTGAAAGTATATGTCTATCTCTGACGGTGTAGAAATTAGCTATTGGGCCACGATTAGAGTCGACACATTGTATAAATTTCTGCATTACGCTTTAATACATGTATACTTCCAGTTTTATGCCAATGCAAAGCTGTCTGACGCCTATCAACTTATTTTACCACCTCGACTAAATAATTTTTGCAATGTAGTTTCTTGTTAAAACTGTTTTGTTAGTCAATAGAGTTTTCTTCTTTGAACAGATTCTTCATCTCAGTTTCTTTCGTTTGAAACCCGTTTTTTGCTTTAGTCAAGAAAGGTAAAGAATTGTTTCCATATATTCTCTCTGCTGTTGATATTTTCTGTGTCGATCTCGGTACCTCTCATTCTCAAGAGAGATTTTTCCATCTGAGTAACGAATTCAT
Source organism: Araneus ventricosus (assembly GCA_013235015.1). Taxonomy (NCBI): domain Eukaryota; kingdom Metazoa; phylum Arthropoda; class Arachnida; order Araneae; family Araneidae; genus Araneus; species Araneus ventricosus. Next base: position 17,075 of record BGPR01006924.1, read on the forward strand.
GAAAAACTTCCTTAAGTCTATCCTTGTCTTCTTTGGAGAGCGTGGCCTCTTGAAGGCATAGTTCAACCAAGTTGCATTTGCCACTCAATATAGAATCGTAGAAAAATTTAAAAGCAGACTTAGAAAAGACAAGCCTCTTTCTGTCCCCAGGATCTACATTTCTAAAAATTACTTTGATGCTTTCTGTATCCTGAAGTTCGAAGAAATCACGGAAAAAGAAATCGAACTGACATTCTTTATCTACAAAATGTTTTCTAAAATCGCTAGGACTTCGTAGAAAGAAATTTTGAAACACTTTTGTAAGACAATAACCTGATTTGATTTTCATTGATATATTCCGTAGTAGGTAGAAGTAATTATCTGCTGTAAGAAAATTCGAGATTAGTTCAGCTATGTCCAAGAAAATATCTTGCCATGGCCAGTCAAGGAGATGCAACAAAACGTCGTAAGGCTGCCTCTTGAAAATTTCCATCTGTTGTTCGGGACTCATTAGGGATAGCAAATAACAAAAGGTATCAGAAAGTGTTTCCTTTGGAAAATCATCATCGTCGTCCTTTGAAATGTAGAAAAAACCTGAATTGTTCCTTCGTTGCATTAATAAAGCCTGGGTTGTTTTTAATAACGAATATTCTCTTTCATTATAAGTTAACTTTCGAAAAAAATATTCAGTTGCTGCTTTATTGCCTTTGGATGCTGAATATTCAAACGCGTACTGATTAAAATTATCCAGTTTAATTCCTTCTCCTTTAAGAATGTAAGGCCAAAAAAACTCCAATTTCTCCAATGGCCCTTCTTCTTTATAAAAATATTTTTTATTCTCTTCAGGAACAAGAAACCAAAGAACTGAAATGTATTCGTCCAAGCAATATAAACACGCTAATCTATAGCGTTCAACGAAATCTAACATATCAAGATGTATTAATCTTTCCGCCGTTTTTCGGTAATCTACGGTTCCTAAAATTGTCCAACACAATTGTTCTAAAATACGCATATCGCAAACACTTCCATAGGAAGTGTGGAAATATTTTGAGAGAAAGAATATCCAATTTCTTATTTCTGAACCAATAGGTCGCACTAAAGACTTCATCTGCTTCGTTATCAATGGGGGCAACTTAAGTTTCGACATCTTTTCTTCAACCAAAAATACTTGAAAATCAAATTCATCTTGCGAAATTAAAATATCAGGTTGAACGTACAAAATGGCAGCAATTCTTCTGAGACAAATCTCCTTGAGTTTCAACATGAAACCGTAATTTATCTTCTTTTCCATTATAATTTATGGCATAATAAGATTTATTGTAATTGAGATATCAGTACATGCGTCAGCTTGCAAGTAAATTACTTTTTATAGAAGCTTATGTTCCTAATATAATGTTTTCTGCTTTTGTATTTATTATAAATCTGATCCTCAATTTTTTAATTGGAGAATCTCTATCATTTAATATGTCTCTATTTTTAAGATAATTTCACCATCCAAATACATTTTGACACTGAACATGATGCAACACGGTTACTTTGCTTTGTAACAATTGAACAAGTTTTATCTTTTGTCTTTATATGCAACACCTTCACCTGGAAAGAAAGACAAACGTAGTTATCGAACTTTTCCCAGTTAAACATGAAATTACATTTTAAAAAAGCATCAGAATAAAATCAGTTCACGCTCACTTGATACCTGCTGATTCAAATTTTGAAAATTCTGAAGCTTGAAATTACTTCTCGTAACTTTAATAATTATAAATTTTCTTCAAAAAAATTATTTATTTTATTATATCTTTTCTTAATATACTTATAATTCACAGCGCCCTAGTTCGTAAACTCATTACCAAGCGAATATAACCTTTCATCAAGCAAGTATTGCCTTAACACCAAGCAAATATGGCTTTAAATAATTATTTAGAATTTGTTATCTTGAATATTATTATATTTGTCCTTATTAATTTATAAACTTTATTGCAATTTGTACAACTGAAAATGGCAATAAAGTAAATCCCGTACGGCTTAAGCTTGACCGGGTTAAATATGCTATACATATAATTCTTACAACTTAAATTATTTTTTCTTTTGAATGTTTGTCTAATTTTTATAATATTATTTCTGTTTACAATAAAACCATTCGTGCCATCACAAGATCGTCTTGGTTTTGCCTATCATTTGAGGATATATAATTTGAAACTTTAAAATAAAATTGTAAAAACACAAATTCCCATTGAAATTGGTTCCCAGTTGCATATATAATTCTAAATGAGCTTTCTTTTTTGATAATGTAAAAAAAAAGATTAATTTTAACTGATATCAATCGAATTAAAATGGACTATGAACTGGCTCGAAATTTTCAGAGCAAAACTGCTAACATCTCTAAATTAAATGGCATAACAATTTTCATGAAGCGTTTCCTTTTTGCTATTTTAAAAGAAAAATTCTTGTTTTTCGCATTAAGAAGTTAAGATTTTCTTATAGACAAATTGGGATTTTCCGAAAGATGGCGAATCTCGGTAGCTCACCTAACTGCTTCTGTTAATCAGTAATATTTTGTTGTTTTTAATTAATTTTGGAAGATTTAATAACGGATTTCGTAGATTAACAAGCAACACTACCTATCTCAATTTTTTGAAATTTCAAAGAGGTAGAAAGAAGTAATTTTTCGAACCCAATAACGAATATTTTCGAATTTTTTGTTACGGGCGGTGAGTTTAAGTGTGTCGTTCAGTTGCAATTTTCATAAGAGAAAATGAATAAATATTCAACAGATTTCCAACGTTTTCCTCGGATTTAAATCCATGCGATTTTTTTTTTTTTTTTTTTTTGCTGAATCATTTGAAGAGCATAGTGTGACAGACAATGAAAGCTGCCGTTACAAATGCTGTCAACACGATTGACAGCCAGATATGCTTATGGGTAATGGATGGATTCCAGAACCTCCTCATTTCTGTCTTTGTTAAAGAGAGCTGTCACTTCGATTAATTTTTCACTATATAATTTCAAAATGCATCATTAAAATCTTTTCATCTCTCGCATTTGTTTTTAATTTTCGATTCATTTTAAAGACTACTTACTCGCTGGCCCACTCTTAACCGCTTAACTTAACAGCCCGAGAATACTCGTGCATCGAATTATCGAAATTTTAGTCTTATAAACTAAAATTGAATCATTAATTAGCTTTATAATTTGACACAAAAAATATGTAGGATCCATGAACATCTTAAGTATCCTATGCCTTCTTAGATGAATGAAAACGACAGCCCCTTTCCAAAACAGGAGGGGTCATCTTATTAGATAGCAAAGAAAACTATTCAGTTAAGTGGTTAAGTAAGTATTCAGAAAAATAATGCACTGATCATTGTAGTACCGTCCGTCAAAAAAATATTCGAATACTTCGTATTCTATACAAGTTAAGTTCCAGAAAAATATGGCATCTTGTTTTAAAATATGTTCTCTTTAAATGTACGTGGATTGTATTTCTTAAGGTCCACCTGCATATTTATAATTGCATCATCTTCAAATTTTTGAACTGCAACCTCCACTTCTCTTATTCTTTTAAATGATTTTGCGTATTGGAAAAACCCCAGATAAGAAAGTTTAGTCAACTTGGCTTTGAAAAATAAAACGGATATACAAAGAAAAAGATTTATGGGCTGACTTGGTATTCGAAAATGTAGAAAATAGGTCTAATAATGTCCTTTATTCTAGTTTTCCTTTTAGCTCTTAATAATGATTATTTTTCCTTAAGGATTTTTTTAAAAATAATCTTTACCGAAAGGAGCAATGAAATATATCATAAAGTCAGATTTCTAAATGTTATATTCCATTCTTTTATTTACATGTTAATTTATAAAAAATAATAAAAATTACAATTATGTTCACAAATTAGAAATTCATATGCTTATATTAATCGCCTGCTGAAGGAAGAAGGCCATCGGTGACCTAGTGGTAAGGTGTCGGCATCGGAACCGGACGGCTTCCAGGTTCGAAACCCGATTCCACTAAACATCCTCCGTGTATTGGGCCTGTTGCACGTTAAATCAGACGTTGGAGGTCAAACGTCCTATTGTTGGTGTGTTGTGGGAGTTTGGAGAGGGGGTGCCAGCTCAGATGTCGTACATGTCATCTGACCGCTGTTCAAAAGTACGAGGTCCGTCCCAAAACAGCCCTCGTGTTGCTTCAAAACGGGACGTTAATACAACTAAAATAAAATGAACTTATTTAGAAATACAGTTTTAAATTCTAAGAGAATTTATGCAAACAAAAAGAAACACTTATTTAACTTGTAAGTTAAAGTGTAAAGTCGTCCATTATCAGAAAATAATACGAAAACTATCACACACAACTTTTCAAACAGACTTAGAAACAGCGCTTTCCATTCTAAGAAAAGTTTAGAAACAATTCGAAATAATTCCTTAGTTTTATATTCATACTAATTCTTCTTCAATATATCTTACTCAAATCTAGTGCTTTCTATTCTAAAAACAATATACAAACTATACGAAATACTTATTAGACTGATTTAGAAGCAGCATTTTTCATCATTAAAAAATATCAATTATTTAAACCTAGCGCTTTCTATTCTAAAAACAATATACAAACTATACGAAATACTTATTAGACTGATTTCGAAGTAGCATTTCTCATCATTTAAAAAATATCAATTTGTGAAAAAACTCTCATCATTTTGTTTCTCTTAAATCACAAAAACAATTCATCTCTTGCAATGCCTATATTGTTGCACAAAATCTTACCGTGGGTGTATGGTGTAAACAGTCCAACACGCAGGATAATGGAGAATGAAGGTTTATTTACAAATATACAGGAAAACACGTAGCACAGGTGCAGGAAACAATGGTCCTTGCACAGATTACCAATGTAAATAGACAACAATTCACAGGTAATGACAGTTCAGCACTTCGATATCTAACAGCACAAACAGTCAGCAAATAACTAGTAACGACAATAACAGCTCAGCTCACCATCTGATTAGCTCACACAGCGGATAGAACTCCGAAGACTTTCACAATGGATCAACACTCCTACCGCTCGGCGTCTAACAGCTTACTAGCTCGCACAGCGGATAGAACTCAAGAGACGTTCGCGCTCCAAGGCGATCCTAGTCGAACAACGACGCTGCTGTGATTCAAACGCGGTCTTATATACTCCCCCCGTTAGGCCGTGACGTCACATAGAATTTTCATGAAAAACCTGGATCTCGGCCCCTAATAGAAATATCGAGAAAAGGGTTGCATTTTCGGAAATAATCTATTTGTCACCAAGGTCGCCAAATTTGTCGCCAAGGCCATGCGTGCCACGAGAGTCGCTGAGGTCACTCCATGCTTCACCTTGTAAAACCCTCTTCCCAACCATAAGACCTGCATTGCTGGGAAGCGACTTTCCATGACTGTAACAATATCTTTTTGAATCTTTAGCGGTAGCGAACTGGAATTTTTATATAAGCTGCTCTATATATCTGACTTTCAAATTATAAAAGAAAAGTTACACTTCTTTTCGGACATGCGCAGTAAAATATTATTTACTACACATGCTGATATGTTTTTTCTAATATTCAAGGTATTTACTTTAAATTTTAATAAATTGCTTCTCTAACACATTGTCACATATTCTGTAATTTTTTTTACAATTTGGTTGAATACTCGTCATGTTATAAGCAAAAAACACGAGGGGAAATTGGGATGTTTTAAAGAAACCATTATACCTTCCCGAATATCTGTACTATTTTTACGAAAATGTATGTAAACATTGTACGCATCAAACAAAACCATTGATAAAAACTTCAACCCATTATCAGCTTTTTGTGAAACGGGATGGGACTATATCCCTTTTCGACTTCGTCATTTTCTGGTAGCCTCCCCCCTCCACTAAATGCCTTCGTAACCGAATCTTCACTGTAAAATGTAAGTTCCGACGAGTATATGTGCCTCGATTCTTTGCAACTGATTACGAACCATTATATCCATATTAACTCCAAATTTTTCGCATCATGAGAATCTTGCACAACTTTTCGACACCAGTGTATCTACCTAGTTAAAAACACTTTTATTAATATTCTTAAAGTAGACTTTTATTGGTGTTCTTAGAAGCTAATTTTTATTTTGAATTTTCTCGACATTTTAATAATTCGCTTATAATTCATTATTATAAGAGTTATGGTATTATGAAATTCATTTTTTCTCAAATTCACTATTGGTAGGCTTTACGAATTCAGAATAAAAATATAATTAAATCAATTAGCTGCAAATAAAATTCTGAAAATAATGTTCTGTCATGAAGAACATTCAAGTGTACTAAATTTCAAAACTCTATAGTACATCACAAAGTGAAAGAAAAAATCGATTAAAAATTCCATCCTTGCAAACATGACACAAGACAAGTTAAATAAAAGTGTGCAATTAGCTAACATATCTTCTTCAAAATTAGCTAAATAATTTGCTGTTATTGTAATTATGCATGGCCAAAATAAAAAATAATCTTCATTAAATCTGATATTTTAAGATAGTCGCTTTATGTAACAATTTTTGTTAAAAGTTGAATTTAAGGGTCTGCTGAGTCATTGACTTCATTAGATATCTTTCATTCAGTAAAAACTTTCACTTTGTTTAGGCATCACAATTTCTAACTAACTAAATAATCAGTTTGTATCTAAATCTTTTGTAGCAATTAAAGCTTTCAGCTTGCAAACTTTGCTAGAAAAGTTGGTTGACACAACTAAACTAATACTATTAACCTTAAAAGGTCTCAGGGGTCTTACAGACACCACGAGAATTTTATTTCGTTGCTGAGCGTAGCTGAAAAAATGTTTCTCTATCATCCTCTACCTCTACCTCTATCCCTACTCCTCCGTAATGGTCCCTTTCCATTCGGACCAATCAAGATCTGGGCCGTGTTGTGTGCGTTTTAGTAAACGTTGAAGTCTCTCAGACTCCACATGACCCAACTCGTTCACAGTAAGTAAATATATACGGTGTGATTTAAAAAAAACAAGGCCAAACTTTAAGGGTAGGTCAGGCATGCGATAAGCTTTCAGAATCGCATAGGAACATGGGTGCGCAAACGCCATCTGGAGGCAGCAAATGGCAATAAAAATAAAACAGCGCTGGACAGAATGCAGATATCTTTCGGAATATTAACGATATTGAAATGGAATTTTTATATAAGTTGCTCTATATTTATGGCTATAAAGTTGTGAAAGAAAAATTACGCTACCTGTCGCGCATACGCAGTAAACAATTATTTACTACAAATGCTAATAACTCCTTTACTACACTACGCATTTACGTGAAATTTTAATACAGTATTCCTTTTATATATTGCTACTTATTCTGTGATTATCATACATTTCCAAGAAAAACTCTGTAAATTATAAGCATAAAACATGCGGAAAATTTTGGATTTTTTAAAGAAACCCTTGTATCTTCCCGAATATTCATGCTATTTTTACGTAAATGATTGCAAAAATTGTGCATATCACACAAAAGAATTGATGAAAGTTGCAAGCCATTATTAGCTTTCTGTGAAGCAGGGTGAGCTAAAATCCGTGTTTGAGTTCATCCATTTCTGGTCGGTCCCCTGAATACTTTCGTTACCGAATCTTTGATGTAAATTGTGAGTTAAAACCTATTCGTTATATATTCGAAGTTCGAGGAAAATTCATCAAGCCTTTCAGGAGATATTCGAAATGTATTAAAATTTCATGTAAATGCGTTGAGTAGTAAAGGAGATATTAGCATTTGTAGTAAATAATTTTTTTACTGCGCATGCGCGACAGGTAGCGTACTTTTTCTTTCTCAACTTCAGAGCCATAAATATAGCGCAACTTATATAAAAAATTCCAGTTTAATATCGTTAATATTCAGAAAGATATCTGCACTCTGTCCAGCGCTGTTTTATTTTTATTGCCATCTGCTGACACCAGATGGCGTTTGCGCACTCATTTTCCTATGCGATTCTGAAAGCTTATCACATGCCCGACCTACCCTTAAAGTTTTGACAAGTTTTTTTAAATAACCCTGTATATATATTTTTAATTTTTCGTTATTTATTCTCACTTTCATAATTAGATGACGTTCAAATGTCATCAAAGAGGCTGAAATAAAGTCATGAAAGAGAGTGAAAAATAGTTATATTTTTTATACAGCATTTTAAATAAAACCAGTTACTTTTGAGTATTTTATTCTTACAGATTCTCCTCCTCAATAAAAATGACGTAAGATGTAGTAAAAACATAGATAAACGTAAGAAATTAAAAAATGAATGACGTCATTAAAATGAAACTAAAATACTCACGATCCTTAATGAGGGAAGAGGGTGGTGTCTTGCAGACACCACGTGACCTACGATTAAACTTTCAGAGATGCAACCTGTCCAGGGATAATATGATGGTCTAACCGGACTTTCACCGAACATGGAGTGTATACTATATCTAATATCCCAAGAACTATGAATTAAAATGATAAAAATTAAAATGATAATAATTAAAAAATAAAAATTAAATAATAAAAAATAAAAAAATAAATTTAAATAATAAAAAATTGGAATCTTATAAGCAGACATTTGGCTTGTTTTTGAAATAAAAATTCGTTTTCATATTTCAGCTTTCAGTAAATAGTTAAGTTAATGATGTATGTATGAGAAATATTACGTACCTGACAATGAGTGGATTATATTTTGTGCTCCAGGAATGTTTTACGGAATCTAAGCGATTGTTTCCTCCGACAATGAATGCAAGTTTTATAACAGAGAAAAGATAACCATTATCAATGAAAGAAACAGTGGAATTTGATAATAAACCAATGATGGCAGTACTGCTACATCGGAATACTTGACAAAGACTTTCATTTGTGTCAATTTTGAGGTTGTTGATAAAGAAAATGTACTGTTTTCCTACAATTATTTTCAAAATTGATGCAGACATTCCTATTCTGTATGCCTTTCGGGCGGACTCTAAAGCCACTGCTGTATATTAACCAGTCAGTAATAAATTGAATATTTTAATTAAATAGATTTTCTAATCCAAATCTATAATTCTTATGGATGTATAGTTACTGCACTAAGATTCTTCTACAAACATATTTGCCACATTAGGAATAAAATGGAAAGTGAGGAACTTGCTCAGGTCGTCTAACCACATTCTTAAATTATGAAGTCCATATCAAAATATCCTTTGAAAAAAATCCACGCAGATTCAAAATAGACATTAATCTAACCCCAATGAGCTAAAAATAAATTTTACTTACGCTGTTATCTGAGCAATAATTTTTCATGATACTTATTTCCTTTCCTTATAAAAATATAAATAAACTTGCAACTGTCTAGTTATTTTTAGAATTTATTATTTCAGTCCTTTACAGTAAAATGTAGGTTAGAATAAAAGAAGTTTCTTAGTAGAACATCAAATGTAAGACGTGTTTTTTTATTATTATTATTAATTCATAAGATGTTACAACAAGTTTCAAATTGAACAGAATCATGGAGCTATAAAAATTATGTAGAACGTTCTTGGTCTGATGGTAATTACGAACGTTCGAGCAGTAATTTGATATTCTTATCTGTGAACATCCACACCAATTAAATAATTAAGTCCCTCTTCTTTTTTGATGGAAATGGAAATTTCCAAACGTGAATTCAGAATGAAATGATATTTTCATATTTTTTTTATTCATAAGTACTATGAAACTATGTACTATGACTATAAGTACTATGACTCAAGATATTACTATGAAACTTTTACTGTGCCATAAGGCATCTCATAGTAGAAATATGTATACTTCATACATGTATTAGATTCTTGTGGATGCTGCATATAGCACACTCATCGAGAAATGTAAGCACAAAAATTTTAAAAACAGATAGACTTAAAATTGTGGTACGATCGCTAAAATTCAATTTTTTCGATTACTTACTAAATTTGGATATCATGAAAATTTCTACTGCAACTCTATAAAGTCGAAAATAATGTCTCGACACTATAAACAGAATGATCTCTTGAGTCACGTGATGTAATCATAATGCTGTTGAATTAATAAACTAAAGCAGCTTTCTAGGACAAAATAACGTTTGAAAGCCTTTTTTTTTCTCCTTTTGAAACAATGTTTGATTTTCGGTGAACTATATTAGAACTCTTCAGAAACATCTATTTTCTTGATAAATTTTTAAAAAAATTACCTTTCCTTACCAGGGGAGCAACCCATTCATACTAAGTATAAGCACTGCGATACTGCAGCACCCAACCCCAAGTTACAAGTTACATAGGACACATAAATCTCAAAATAAAAAAATTCCGGGAAAAAAACATTTTATTTATAACGTAATTCCGCGTTCGAAACTCTCGACCTCTGCGTTGCATAATTACGCAACCACCGCCAAGTCTTTCTTTCCCATTTCAGAAATTTACCGACAAAAGACGAAAAATACGAATTAATAACATTAGTTATTTTTTATGTACAAAATGATCGAGATAGTATCGCTGTTCTTCTTAGTTATAAAATTGTTTTTCTGCATGTCTGGCGGAGGGGGAAAGCATTTTCAAAATTTCAGCGACCCCAGTATTCTGTGCGATTATATTTAAGATCGTGATTCATATGATATACCGTGATTCATATTTTACGATATATCGTCTTTCGCAACATTTGCAAAAAGTGCAGACGACGATATATCGTTGCGTATGCCCGATGGCGCCTTACTATTTGCAATGCGAGAGATCTCTATCTGGAAATAAATTTATAAAACGCTATGAATGGTTTAATTTCTTTGCAAAAGAATTGAAAAAATTGTTTATGGATTTAACTTTTTGTTATATGCCTTGCTGGTTGGTGCTCGTGGTCCGATATTAGTTATTTTGTTACAAATTATTGAAAATGCAATAATTATACTTCATACTACGTGATCTATATAAAGCTATGACCAAACGATGATTTTTCGTGTGTAAATACTGTTTGTAAAAGATAATTGTTTTTTCTGTCGTTTATAATGTTTTTCATTTATGTTATTCATATGATTTTCAAGAAATATTGAAACACAATTGGCATTAATTTACTCTTCTTTTATTTCGTAATATGCTCATTTTTGAGTTTTGCAAACTTCATTCTTATTTTGCTTTTTATGAGCTTTTTCCCAAACCTTAGCAAATTCGTCAAATTGGTCTGGAATTCTTCGAATAAGTACAATAATCTTCTTTGGCACTAAAGGTATTAAGAAGCCTCGACTTCGAATAAAACAGGGTTAACTTCAAGGAACTGAGTATCAAAAAATGAATTCCGCAATGCACTTTAAATAGATGTAATAGAATAATTTAATCAACTTTTTTTTCAGACATCGGAACTTAAACTCTGTTTTTTAACATTAAAAAAGAATAAAATATTCTCTGAGACACACTATATGAATCGGGATAGGTCACATACAACTGCTTTGATTTCAACGCATAAAACAGTTTTCAGCACTTATGCAAGCAACAAGTCAAAAGTTTTTTATCTTTCCGCTAGAAACGAAACAAGAATGGATTTTATTTTTAAAGTTTTACTGACAACAATATTAACTGATAAACAACATTCGATTATGCTTATTTTATATTAGTTATACCCTGAACTTTTTTCTAGTTAGTTGAAAAGAAAATTATTATAATCGTGCTCTACACTGTCATTTTATTGTTCAACCGCAACTGTGTGAATCTATATATTTAGTAAAGAAAATGAACAAAAAAATTTCAAACTTAAATTTTTTTATTAAAATTAATTAGCTAAAATACTTAACTTTTTAGAGTAAAAAAATGTTATTAGTTATTTAAATAGATATTAAACAAATTAAAGTTAATGAAAAAAAATGACGTGAGGCTGTCTTTTCAAACAGCCGCTGATGCGTAGAACTACTTTATTCGCGTGACTTTTGTTTCTCTTAAGTTTTTAAGTTTAAGTAAGTTTTTTTTTGTAACTTTTGTTGTTACCCTCTATCTCTAAAATAAGACATTAGTTAGGTTTCTAACATATGTAGTTACCAAGATATAGAGGATAGAGTCACCAATCCATGCGTATTTGTGCCCAACTTTGCGACTCAGTAATCGCTGAATTATAATTCCGATTTTCAATTTTTTTTGTAACTTCTGTTGTTACCCTTTATCTCTAAAATAAGACATTAGTTATGATTTTAACGTATGTAGTTACCGAGATATAAAGGATCTCCCATACCATGTTTTGTGGCGTTTTGGCGTGTGAATCAGTTTCCCTCCTGAGACCCCAATGGGAGGAACGTAAGTCCTACGTTAAAAAACAAAAAATGTGATAAAAATATCCATCACTGTGCAGTGAAAGATGAAAAGTTACAGCACATTCACGATTACATTACACGAGACGCCACTGTTCATTATTAATCTTTTGCATTCAAGATCCTCCCAAATGTGCTCATATGAAGACATCTATCTGCAGTTACGTTACTAGATCACAAAACAGACGAAAGAATGTTTTAGTTTTTAGGATATTTAAAAATATTAACTATAATTTGAAGATTTGAACGTTTTATACAGAAACTGCAACAAGCAACCAGACATTCACACAAAATTTTAGATTTCAAAAATGTGTTACAGTACTACTGAAACGTTTCTGGCTAATTTTACAATTTGGTCGATCACCTTAAAGACAAACACATCCATAAATGATGCATAAGCATCTTTAGATGGTATATGCGCAGAATTGTTAATTATGTGACTTGCATGTAAGTATTGCTCTCAGCAAACAAATCGATTGATAGAAGATGCAAATCATTATCAGCTTCCTGTGAAACAGGGTGAACCGTGAGCCCAAATCTTTTTCTTGTTCATCAATTTCTGGTCGGCCCCTTGACCTTCGGCCCTCGTGACCAAATCTTCAATGTAAAATGTATCTTCAAGCCCATTCTTTGCATAGTCGAAGGACAGTTCATTTAATCTTTCTGAAGAAATTCGAAAAAATTTGTAAATCCGAAAGTCTCTGGATACTTTGAACATACAGTTTATCTCTAGCTGATACTGTTTTTTTTTGTAGATAATACCCAAGATATGATAAATAACTGTGTTACAGATTATGTAGGAACTTTCAAAGCAAAAATAACATCATACCACAATATATATAAGGAAATACTGTCTGCTGTTATATTTAATCAAAATGGTAATATTGAAAATAACAGTTATACGTATATAAACTGCAAGTAAATGGAAGACTGATTTCACTGCAATTAGTTGAGATTAGTAGTTTATAATACGGTAATGATAAAAAACTATCTTTAATATTTTGATGATATAAGAATGGTATGTTTTTCTGTCTTAATCTTTTGCTTTCATAAAATAAAAAAAGTGATGCGCATTATATTCTGAAATTTTAATGAGATTAAATTTTAGTGAAATTAAAAACGTATATTAATTTCTGAGAAAATTACTTTTAGTGTTAGTTATGTAAATTATATAAAAATAGTTTTAAATATATTTAAATATTATTCAACTCCTTTTAAAATAAGAAACTTGGCATACAATGACTTCGTGACAAACAATGTATTCAAAAATTATATATGTAAGACAGCAGTTAATAATTGATCACAGTTAAATTAACAACCAAAGGTCAAAAATCGCGAAGGTTTCCTTTTCTTCCACTAAATGCAAGAAGTAACATACCCAAAAATTATTTATTAGCATATCAAGAATTATTGCAATAAACTTTGTATTAAAATATTTTTAAAATATTACCACAAATAAAGTTATTCAACTTTAAAGATTCTTAAGTAATTTCTCAGAGCTTCTGACAAAAACTGAATACACAAGAAAAAAACAATGTTCCGAAAGTTTATTTTATTTGACCCTTCTTTGTTTTCTATTATACTCTGAAAAAAATTAGGACAGCATGTGGTTTGAGTCTTCTCATAACTAGATTAGATCGAAACTGTCATAATCTAGTATACAGTAGAAATCAGGTGATGAAATCTTCACAAGCAAATCAACGTTCGTAACTTCACATCCCAGCCATCAGGATATCAGTACTGAAATCACGATATCACAGAAGCTTCTTTTTTTCGTGGTCTCATTCGTACTGAAATGTAATACGCAATTGTTGAAATTTTTTATGAAAAGGCGATTCCAAGAAATCACAGCAGCATGATTTACAAGAATATACGGTATGGCAAATTATTGGAAGACTGAAATCCGGACCAACACAAACCAGTGTGATGGAATTTGTTGGAGTCATTTCTACAAAGTTTGCCACTTCTTGGCTATGAACTTGATTCCGGGCACCAAGGAATATTAGACGACAACTACAGCAAGAATATCTAAGCACTACCACATCTGTTCACGACCGTTATCTGATACTAACAAAACAGAACACGCTTTCCTACTTGGTTCTCAAGAATATTTCCATTGGTAACATGACGGACGATGTCAAGCCAAAGTCCAAAATTGGTTTCATGAAATTAGTCTCTATGCACGTAAACCAACAGTGTCTACTCCTTTCTCTCTCCTCAACACACCATGTAGCAAGCAGAGTTTGAGATGCTGGACAACGAATAAGAAGCATCACAAGAAAGATTAAGTGCAATTTAATAAACGTGTCTCGATTCTGCCTGGACTGTTACAATCGACTTGTTCTGTTACGGAGAAAAGGAGGCACTCGAAATAATCTCGCTTTCGCTCGAAAAAGACCAGAGAACAAACCGGAAGAGAAAATTGATGATTTTGAGCGAAATCAGAACAGGTAGACGTATGAACCAGCATATTAATGGTAATTTGGAGGCCCAATGGTATGCAGATAAGATACTGAAATCTCATTCCATACTTATGCCATTCCATCCTTTTAATACAAGATAATGTCAGATCTCATACATAAAGACATTTCTTATTCCTGGACCTGTAACGATTAAGTTTATTGATTAGACTTGCAACTCGACATGGATAAAGAACATGCTTTAAAAATGAGAAAAATATAGTGCATGTAGTGGCAAGCATGCTCTCCTCACTGAAATCTGCTCGAGTATTTCTGATATACACTATTACAAAGTATTGCAACTTCGTCCGAGTACAATTGTCCCGGGCGCATATTTACAAACCCTACCCTGATAGAACTGAGGCAGGAAATCAGCCAATATCATTGGCTACAAGGAGCAGTGACGTCGTTTCCAGCTCTCGCACGTAGCGTACGGCAATCATAACAGAACAAGAGTCGTCCTACTTTTCTTCTCCGTTTTCACACAGTTGAGCACAGAAAACATTCTTCCGTGGGTTGTAATATTTTTGAAAATGAAATTATTTTTTAAAATATCATAAAAAATAAAATATCCCACATTGTAAGAAATTATACTAATGAAAAGTACACGCACGAGAGCAAAGAACGACGTCATCGGCTCTCGGCGAAGCGAGCCAATCATGTTGTCCGATTTCCTGCCTCAGTTCTATCAGGGTAGGGTTTGTAAATATGCGTCCCGGGCTTCGTGATGGCACTTTTTGAAGAGTGAAAGAGAATTCTTAAAAGTTTCAATCATCGTACCTACTGAAAATAGGTAATGCTACAGTCTTAGTAATTTGAAGGGATCACATACCATATTAAATATCCTACATATTCTTAAATATCTTGTTTTGGTATTAAATGTTCTTCACATTACCTTAAAGTTCTTGGAATCATTTCAAAATTCTAAACTCCTAAATTGTGATTATCTTTGTATAATTTTGGTACTATGCTTTAATATATGTGTACTTCCAGTTTTATGATCATGCATGCCTGTTTTAAGTTTATTTCGAGCAGTGTGGTTCCTTGGTAAATCTGTCTCTCTCTTCCATGCAATTTTTTTCTTTCGATAGATCCTGTTCATCTGAAATTCTCTTACAAGTATCCTTTGCTTTGTTTTCATCAAGAAAATGAAGGAATTGCTTCCATACATTCTCTCTCCTGTTGATATTTCCTGTGTCAATCTCAGTAAGGAATCCAAGAAAATCTGCCTTAAGTCCGTCCTTGTCATCCTTGGAGAGTTTTGCCTCTTGAAGGCACTGTTCCACCAAGTGCCATTTGCCTCTCAAGGTTGAACCGTAGAAAAGTTTGAAAACATTCCCACTACAGACAAGTCTCTTTTTGTCTACAGAATCTACATTCTTAAAAATTACTTTAATTATTTCTGAATCCTCAACGTCGAAAATGTTACGGAGAATAGAACCGGTCATACATTCATCATCTACAAAATATTTTCTAAACTCGCTAGGACTACGCACAAAAAATTCTTGAAACAATTTTGTAAGATAGTATCCTAATTTAATTCTTTCAGAAATAATATTTAGTAGAGAGACAAAGTTGAATTCTGTTAGAAAAGTCCATATCAGTTCCGCGATGTCCAAGAAAAGATCTTGCCATGGCCAATCAAGAAGACACACCAAAACGTTGAAAGGGTACTCCTTGAAAATTGCCATCTGCTGTTCGTGACTCATTAGGGATAACAAATAGCAAAGGGTATCAGAAAGTTTTTCGAGTGGAAAGGTGCCAGAGATAAATCCGCGTTTCAGTCGGTGTGTTACTACGGCCTGGGCTGTTCTGAATAGTGAAGCTTCTCTTTCATCATACGTTAACTTTCGAAAAAAATACTCAGTTGCACATTTATTGCCTATGTAAGCTGAATATTCAAACGCATTCTGATTAAAAGTGGTCAGATTTCCGAATGCTGTTCCAAAGATATAATCCAATATAAATTCTTCGCCTTTTATAATGTATGCCCAACAAAATTCCAATTCCGGGATTGTGAAATGAAAAGGTCCTTCTTCTTCATAAAAATATCTTTTACTCTCTTCAGTAAGATTTTCCCAAAGAACTGGAATGCAATCATCCAAGCAATATAGGCAAGCTAGTTTGTAACTTTTAACGATGTCTAACATTTTGCAACGTATTAGTTTTTCCGCCGTTTTTCTATAATCTACAGTTCCTAAAACTGTCCAACACAGGTATTCTAAAATATGTACATTGAATCTTTCGCTAGTAGTGCTTAAATATGTTTCGTGAAACCATTTCCAATTGTGTAAGTCTGAGCCAACAGGTTCAACTAAATATTTAATCTTCTCCATTAGCAGTGGAGGTAGGTCAAGTTTTGATATATTATCCTTAACGGCATCTTCGGCATCGAAACTATCTATCGAAGCTAAAATATCATGTTGATTCCACAAAATGACGGCCACTCGTCTAAGAGAAATCTCCTTCAGCGACAACATCAAAACGTTACTCAGCTTCTTATCCATTAGAAACTATGGCAAAATAATGAACGCCTTAATTGAGAGTTAAGCATATGGAAGTCAGCCTGAAAAAAGAGTAAATATAGATAAGAGCTTATGTTACCTGTCTTCTTAAAATTCTATTTTTATTGCAAATCTGATAGAAAATCTTTTAATGATAGAATCCCTTTCTTTTTAATATGTCTTTGTAAGATAATGCGTGCTTGGCGCAGAATGGCCAAGTCTGGACATTGTGCCATATAAAACCAAAACCAAAGATTTTCTTAATTCAATCCCTTGGGGTCATAGCTATTACTAAAGCATATAAAATATTCATTTAGAATGGCTGGCGCAATTTTAAGAAAGCCAATTAGCATGGGATTTTTAAATTTAAGGTTCCTAAAATATAGATCGACTAGCAGGGACGGCCAGAACAAAAGCGGGGACTGGTACAAAGTTGATTTGCGGGGCCTTGAAACAAATTTCGTACAACAAAATAATTTATTGCATTGATTTCATAGAGTAAAGACTAAAGGAATACATGAAAATGATACATAACTAAATTATTTTCATAAAGTTAATAGTTCAATCACACAAAAAATCGTTAATAAATCAAATAACAAAAATACTAATAAAAAAATTTGTTTAATTTTCTTACATGTTTTATATAGCAAATTCGTTTTAATATCTATATAATTTAGTTTTTTGATTAATTCGAATTCGATAAACAAAATGGTTATGAAGGTAAGTCGTTCTCGGCTAATGGTAGATCTCGGGTAATTTTTTATTATTTTCAATCTTGAGAAAGATCTTTCTGCATATGCGACGGAAATTGGTAAGGTCAATAGAATTTTCAGAACAGTAACAAACTGTGAATGCAGTTCAAATAAGTTATCTTTAAATAAACATTGTTATATCTGTCCTAGAAGGAAAAACGACGACAAATTCTGATTTTGTTGAATAAATCAATGCAATCAGTTTTTATTTTTCAAAATCATTTAGCGGTTTGGGGTCTTGTGAGCTCGCACCGTTCGAAACCCTTGCTGACCGACCCTGTTCAAACATGTGAATAAAGTTTCATTTCGGTAGGTCTATTTGTTATATGCATATATCAACAACACCTCCCTACCCTGACGGTTTAGTTTAGTTACATTAACGTCCCGTTTTGAAGCAACACGAGGTATATTTTGGAACGGACCTCGTACTTTTGAACCGTGGTCAGATGATGAGGACAACGCCTGAGCTGGCACCCCGTCTCCAAACTTCAGCACCATACCAGCGGGAGGGGGTTTGATTCCCTACGTATGATTTAATGCGCGGCGGGCCCGATATACGAAGAATCTTTGGTGGAATCGGGTTTCGAACCTGGAGCTCTTCGGCTCCAATTCCTTACCACTAGACCACCGTGGTCTCTCCCACTCTGAGGAATTGTGTGAGAATTAGTTTAACCCTACAGTATTTTTAGTTAACCAAAACATGTGTACAAAATTCTAATTAAAATCGCACAAATTGTATGAAATTTCATGTCAATCGGTCCATTTCTTACATGTATTTAAGTGATTTTGTTCATCCTATCTTGAGAGATTGGGTTAGAATTTAATTGCCCTTACAGTACTTTTAGACAACCAACGATGATCATGTGTGCCAAGTTTCATCAAAATCACTTCATTTGTATTAAATTTCAAGTCCACTGGCCTGTTTGTTACATATATTTAAATTTAAGCAACTAC
Organism: Araneus ventricosus; assembly: GCA_013235015.1. Lineage (NCBI taxonomy): Eukaryota > Metazoa > Arthropoda > Arachnida > Araneae > Araneidae > Araneus > Araneus ventricosus. The sequence goes on from BGPR01006924.1 coordinate 36,005, forward strand.
CCTCCCCTACCTTAACTCATCTTTTCTAATCTCTCGTCTGAACTCATGTTTTTCCTACTTCATAATAATCTTCTCTAGACATTATGTTATTCATTTATAAGTTAAAATTAGATTAACTATGTACTTTACAATTATCTAAATAGCCTTTATTTATTGCAATATAAATGAATCCTTTGCACTCGAAAAGCACTTGAAAAGTAATTATATGCATAATTATTCACTGATTTACAAGAGCTCATATTATTGCTTTGGAACGTAAAAAATATATGTGTGAAAGCTCATTTTTCCTGAAAAATTATTCTACAACTTCTTACAACTTTATAGGCAGTTTTTTAAACCATCGAAATCAAGAAACGTCAAAATGATGAACCGTCTAGATTTAGTTTTAATTATATTAACGGCCCGTTTTTTGAAGCAACACGAGGGCTATTTTGGGACGGACCTCGTAACTTTGAACCGCGGTCAGATGACGAGGACGACACCTGAACTGGCACCCCCTCTCCAAACTTCCACGCCACACCAACGGGAGGACGTTTGGCCACTACGTATCATTTAACGTGCAACAGGCTCCATACACGGCGGATCTTCAGTGGAATCGGGTTTCGAACCTAGAGCCCTCCGGCCCCAAAGCCGAGACCTTACTACTGGGCCACCGCGGCCGAACCGTCTAGAATGGCGACTGAGAGTCACCGCTCGAGTGCAAAGGGTTAAATATAATTTTCATTAAATCTCATAGAGAATCATAGGCGACTAAATATTCCCATGTAAAAATTATACATCCATGTGTGTCTGATTTACCGTTAACGTATGCCTAAGGTCTTTTGATTGCTCCTGTATAGAATTTGAAAACTGTTCCAAAATTGGCTTATAATTGTTGTAGTAAATACTGATTATATGGCATTTGCTTAATATTACGAGAATTATTATTAGAAATAATAATACAATTGGTAAAAAATAATAATTGGCGATAATTTTCTGATACATTACATTTGTTTTTATGTTGCATAGTGCTTTCTGCTAACATAGGAGTGGGACGCAATGTCCTAGCTGCCTTTTTTGCAACCCGGGTCGAACTTGTAATATCCCGCCCTTCCTTTACATGGGGCGCATAAACCTCAAAATAAAAATAATAAATTACAGGATAAAAAAGCCTTTTACTAGTAACATAATTAGTCGTTTGATGCCCTCGATCTCTGCAAATAGGTTGCGAAATCGCGCACCCACAACCAGTGTTTCTTTCATATATCGGCAATTTACCGACAGAAAGCGAAACATATACTGTTGTACCAGAAAATTTTTTACCTTTGAATGCTGTACCAAACACAAGTGATTATTTCACTTCCCGCATTCAATGCTGTTCTTCTGGTTTAAGCCCCCGTAGCCTGAAGGTTAACTACATTATTATTCTCTTTATGTACTCAATGATTGAGCTAGTGCCGCTACTCTTCTTAAGCTGGATACAGGGATGCCACTCACAAAAAAGCAAAAAAGAGGAAATCATGCGCAAATTAAAAAAAGCAAAAGTGAGGAAATTGTGCGTGAATTTAAAAAAGTTAAAGTGTGAGAATCGCACGCAAGTAAAAGAATTTGTGAAGTAAAATTTCCATTTTTCATAACATTTATGCATGCATTTCATGAATTAATATATATAATAAAATGAAAATTTGGTTATAATTGAAATCAATGTTATAAAATTAAAAGCTTTTTAAAAAATAAGCTGACTGCATAAAAATGAAGCTTACTCACACATACAAATATATATATAATTTAAATTTGATTTTTAATTACAATTTTTACCCAATAAAGTTGTGCATGAATATTAGAAACAGAAATCCAATCCAAATCATATATTTTTACAATTAAAAAATGTCCAACACTAGGACAGAATTTAAAATGTTTAAATTACTAAAAAGTTAAATTACTGCATTCTTCACACAAATTAAAAATTTTGAAAAATACTAACAATATTATTAATTTTATTACAATGATGTATTTTTACACTCAAATGCAGAAAATCTATAAAAATAAAACATTTTCATTTTTTTATTTTTAATATTTGCATGCAGAAACATCTCTTTGGTATATATCATATAGTTAGGATATTTTTTAAATTTTAACATTTCTTTTAGAATTAAGTTCAGAATGAAAGTTTTTGACAGCTTCACTTTTACTTTTATCCTCAACTTTTCTTCTTTTGGACTCATTTACATTTTCGCCACCATTAAAATTTGGTTCATGCAGTCTCTTTAAACTATGTGTTAGTTTTTTCTTATGATGATAAGTTTTTTATCCTTTGCCTTTTAGTTGCATCTGCAGACATCTTTTTTTTGTCAGGGCTTTTTCTTTACTGGCATTTAATTCTTTTATTCTCTCTTCTCTCAATGATTTATTTTGTTTAAGTATATCAAAGTAAACATTCCGTGAATTTCTTACATTTCTCACCAGTTTCGGATCAACTTTTTCTTTGAGAAAGTCATGTTTGGAAAACATACAAACTGCCGATTTTTTTTTAAGCGCAGCTCATACTTAATGCACTGCATAGCATTAAATGTTGAAAGATTTAACCTATTGCTTCCAGGTGTAATCACATTATTCAATATGCTAAAGCTACTTTCCACTTTGGGTTCATGGAAGCAGGTTAGCAAAGCAAATGCCATCCTTGAAAGTAGAGGATATTTTGAGGTATTCTCCACATCTCTCCACCATAAATCAACAGATTCTTCTACAAAATCACTAAAACGATCATTTTGAAAATTATGTATTTCCAAATCATATGCTTCTTTTTCTGAATCTTGAACAACATTTGAAGCATAGAGTGGTAGTTCTTTCATCGATTCTAATGCAACAGAAATCCTTCTATTGCATGGATCCAGTGAAGATACTGCCTTTAAAAAAGGGTTGGCAAAAGGCATTTTTTTCCACCAGCCACTTAGCACACCCAATGTATGCCTTAAATACACATATCTTAAAATTTATTATCACAATCAATTGAGATTTCGGAGCCAACTTTATAAGTTGCTTTGCAGTATCACCCACAAAAATTGAAGAAAAAGAAAGAAGAAATATCCGCGGAAATCGAGGATTGATTTAAAAAAAAAAAAAAAGCGGAATTTTTCAAACCGCGATTTCCGCGAAAATCGCGGATTTATAAAAAAACAAAAAAAGCGGAAATCCGCCGTTCGGCGGAAAAGTGGCATCCCTGTGGATATTCACGGTCACTCCACACCAAGCAACATCCAACCCAAGGAACGTTAAATTATTTCCATTTTTATAAGCTTTTATTCAACTTGACTGTCTTCCTTCAAATCTTGTGATCGATTTCTTACCCCCAGATGGAACCGTCTCGTTGAAAAGAAGCAAACTCAAGGTTCTCATTGATTTAGCGTTCTAGTGAGTTAAAATGTTAAATCACTTTATATTCATTTTTTGGTGTAACTGTATTTTATTTTGAATATGCTTAAATATTTGTTTATTAAAAACCAATTACTAAACATGTTTTTTAATGCTTAAATACAATTAAATTAAAATTATTAAATCAAAACAATCTAAAATATAAACAATCAACGCCGCCCCCCCCCAGCGGGCCGCGGTAAAATTATCAAACGTTGACCGGTCCGCGGCAATAAAAAGGTTGGGGAACACTGCCCTAGGGCTACTGCACCTACGCCTACTCGCTTTCAAAACGGTCTCCATCGAGGTTTCATGGTTTCCGCGATTGTGAGAGCCTCCCTCCTCAAGGTCGCTTTTATGGCCAATACTCCAAAGGATTTCGAAGGAAGTTGAAAATCCAAACTCCAATTCTCATCGGATTTTCGCATTGACGACTGGTTTTGGAGAGGCGCGACGAATTTGCTTGATGAATTTGAATTATGCAATTAACTGATATATATATATATATATATAACTTGTAATTAGCTAAATAGTTCTAATTATTGTAATCAAAATTAGAATTATTTAGGGCCAAAATTCAAATTAATCACGTAGCTTTTCGAGAGTCATTCTGCGTAACACTTTTTGAGCAGTTAAAATCAAAGGTCTGAATCATCAACTTCATTAGATGCAAATTATCCAGCCTACATTTTCATTCTAATAAGCATGAAAATTTCATTCAAATATTAACACACTTCCGATGCATTTTTAATTTTTTTTTAATATTCGATTTCGTCTTTTAATCGTTTGAAGCAATTAATGATTTCAGGTTACTTACAAATTAAATAAATTGCAAATTTTAAAGTTGGTTGTTACAACTATTTTACTACACTAATAAAATGGGCGAACCATATGGTCACCGATGGTGGTTGGTCTAAATATATATAAAAGTGCAATTTTTTATGTGTATGTATGCTTTTTTGTTGTTGTTCTTGATGCACGCCCTGCCCGTTTGACTTACCTGGACCAAATTTGGCACAGTGATGGATTAGCACCAAAGAGAGCTTAACGCCGTAAAAAGTATTCTAAAATTCGAATTTTATTTATTTAATTTTAAGTGGCAAATTCAGTCGGGGTTTTTTTTGCCTATTTTCATGAATTTTTTCTTTCTTAGAAAAGTTATGCTTCTGGTGTTTTAATTTATTAGTTCTTCCATTGTTTTATTTATTTCTATTCATATATTATTCTTTTTGAGCCGTATTAAAAGAAGTAGGTTCTGATATTTTTTTTAAAAAATGTATTTTATTTATTTTGTTTAATCGATTGTCAGCATCAATTGCAGTCGATTTTGTAAAAATGGAGCATCTCTTTCATATATTATTTTTGTCTATTTTATTTTTCCCAGAATGCTAAAAATAATTACAGAAAAAAAGTTTCATTTTAAAGATGCATTTTTGTTTCTTCGACTGTCTATATACTGGGGGCAACAAAGAAAGGATTCAAAGAATATTTATGTTTGTCTGGGAAAGTTAGCGACAATATTTGGAGAAAAAGAAACGGAGTGTGTGTGGAGAATATGAAAATATTTGGATCCCGAGCAACGCCACGTTATCAGATAGGAAATAATATATCTAAGATCATAGGGAACACTGAATAAAACAAATAATGCAATCTCACTGGTAGAGATTTGTCTTATTTCCAGGAAGAAAATGCTTTTTAATATTTCAGTTTTAAGTAAAGAGTTAAATTAATGATTTATGTACTGGATATACTTACCAGAAAAAGGGTGGATCATGGAAAGTTTTACGTACATTCGAAATGTAAACGATTGTTTCATTTGACTACATGATACTATTTAATAAAGATAAGATAACCATTATCTATACAAAATGCAATTTGTTAGTAAACTGATATCATCCGAACACATGTCAAGACTTCCATTCATTTTTATTTTATTGTTGATCATATACTGAAAATGATTCTTTATATTTGAAAATCTGCAAAAACGTTAATTATTGATGCAAACGATAATATTTGGTAATGCGAGTTCGAGCTATTTTGAGCCCGAAAGCATTTAAATAAAATTAATAAATAATAAATTAAATAAATAATTTTCAAAATATTACTGGCCAGCCAAAAGTCGTAGGAAAAAAAGCAGTAGAGGCAATGGCGGTTTTTCGCACAGGCGGTAGAGGCCCTCGCCTCGTATCTGCAGACCCTGAGGGGGCCTCAAATCCAATTCGACGTACATCACTGTGCTAAACCAACTGTGAATTTGCGACATTTGTTAGGGAAGGGGCCTCAAAATAATTTTGCACCTGTGGCCTGATAATGTCAAAATCCGCCACTGAGTAGAGAGTTAACTGAATGGGAGTCGATTGATGTGGTGTCCCAATAATACGGCAAAAATTACTCCCTAAATTATCTCAAATCTAGGTACACGCTATCTAACGTACATGCAGTGCTAAGTCACGGTTGTCGTGACTTGGCACATTTATGGTTGACTAATTTTAGTTCGTAAGTTTAAAAATACAATAATTCGATGCATGAGAGAGACTCTGGCACCACAATTAAAGGGACACGGCAAAATGAGGAGTATTCGAGGGAGGCCATTGTACATATTTTTAAACCACAATTAGAAGAAACTGAGCCAACAACTTATTATCCTAGCTTTTATCCCACATTAAGCGTGTGAATGTTCGATTCACGACAGAATTATTGTGCACCTGCTTCTTATACACAATGGTCTTCTGTCTACAGAATCGGGCCTAATAACCGATTTTGTTTTCAAATCGGAATTCTCGGGACCAAGAGGATACAGATTGCTCTAGGCGCTAATTTTAGGGGGTACGATGGAGACAAAACATGAGTGTATATATGTCACTTATTCAAGGTTGAAATGGTAAGAGAAAAAACATAACACCAAGCCCCGGGAGCCATTTTCACTATTTAAACTACTGATAACGAATATATTATATTATATATGTATATATATATATTCCCCGAGGGCCACTTATGACTTAAGATGCCATTGGGAAGAGATTTCTAGACAGTTTTTTTTTAATATGGTCTACGGATTCAATGCTAGATCTGAGAGGATAACAAGAGTTTGGGATAAACCAAGAAGAGTCCTCCTGTATTCAACCTCCGATTCTAAAAATCTTGTTTTGAATTATTTGTATCTTCTGTTTGTTAAAACTGCATACATTAGAATTCATCTCAACATTTTTTATTGTTGTTTTTGTAGGATCTCATTGTTGTGTAAGATGTTGGAGCATCTGCCAATAAGCAGTAGAAGCATACAATTTTTTCCACAAAATAACATGCTTCGTGATAGGTTCGCGGAAGATAAACTTGTTGTCCATAACGAGACCAAGATATTTGACTTCTGCCACCCACTCCATTGAAGAGAGGCGTGGGAGAATAGAGACCTCTTCTGAATATAACCTCTTGGGATTTTTCAGTACAGCGATACACCATTTAGTGAGCCAGTCTTCAAGAAGAAAAGCTAGCAACGTTCTGCTAATTTAATTGATATTTACTCCTTGCGCCAGGACAGCAGAATCGCTGGCAAACTAACAATTAACTGATTTTTCAGTGGGTTGGGAAATCTGCTGTGAGCACTGAATAGAGAATTGCACTTGGGGGTTCCTTGTGGCGTTTCTGCGGTGATGTTTTTATCTATGCATTAATTGAAATTTTCTATTTCAAAAGAGAGTTTTACAAAATCAGAGAAATTAAATTGAATGACCTTGTACAGCTACTCATTGCGTCACATCCTAGCAAATGATCTCTGGATATCCAAGACACCACCAGTATAGAATTTGTTGATATAGCCTTAAGTTATCACACTGACAATTCTTCACATGAAACTTTACATCACTCATGTGGAGTAACCTGCTCGGAAAAAAAAAAAATGTTCAGATAGGATGATGTCATTTTCTTTACAGTGTTGGTCGATTCTTTTCAGAAAAAAGAGAGAGAGAGAGGGAGAGGATTTTTTTTTAAAATTTTCTCTAAATCTGAGGAGACTGATGGGCTGAATTCTGTGATCATTTCCTCATTTTATAAGCATTGTTAAGTTTGCCTTTTTAAAATCTCGAAGGACGTGATGGAACTTGAGACTTCTATTACAGATTTTAGTCAGAAATGCAAGAGCATTTGGAGTATGGAGTTTTAACTTGTAGAAAAGTACAATATCAGGGATATTAGAAACAGTTTACCAGAGATTTTTTTTTTCTTGCTAATGCAAAATTTGATGATAAATTAAAATTTCATTTAAAATATTTTTATCGTAATTAAATTTAAATGAAATTCTTTGGACCAAAGTCTTTTTTGATAATTTTTACTTACAAATGCTGAGGAATTTGGAAGACAGTACTTTTAAAATTTCCATGACCTCAATATTGTTCTGTATAATCCTATTTGAGGTCAAGACTATAAATTAAAAAGCCCAGACTTAAAATAAACAAAAGAAAACAGAACTGTGGAAAAAATACCAGTAATTTCATTTCCATTTAAAAAATACCATAGCACATCTATAGACAGATATAACAGAATAAATTAATAATTTCTTTTTCATCTTGACAATTCCTGTAACTGCATCAAAGTTCAAATATTGTTTTTACACATCAAGAAGCCTAAAATATATTCTAAGGCAGGGGCTCCCAACCCATGGGCAGAAGAACGCTAGTCATGAGTCGAAGTCAGCAGAGCTTCAAGTCTTCACTCGTTTTTTGTTATATAAAACAATATATTTTTAATCATTTTACAGTAAGCTTTACTAATTACTGGCATATAATATAATGAGTGGTCATAAATTATTGGACCCACTTTGAAAATTAATATAAATAATCCCTTTAATGTAGCAACTTTCTTTTAAATGAGAGAGTAGCTCAAAAAGTATTTTTTCAGCTAGGGTAACACACACTAAATCAGCATAATCCAACACAAGTGTCAAAATGGCTACCATGCAGCAGAAGGCACATCTATGGTTCCAACAAAGCAAATAAATTGTAACAGTTCAAAGAATTAATCAGTTAGAGTATCAAAATTGTCGGTCTCCAAGTTCATCAAGCGTTAGTATGAAAAATTTAAGGGAACAGGAAATGTGCATCAGTGAGGAGAACTTTCACTCCTTAATTTCTTATACCAACACTTAATGGAGACCTATAAGTTCGATATTCTAACTGAATAATTCTTTGTTAACACGAAAGCAAATCAATTGTAATATTTCACAGAAGTGCCTCAGATTGTAATATTCACGGTGCACGGTAGCCATTTTGACACTTGTGTTAGATTGTGCAGATTTAGTGAGCCGTAATGGCGCATTACCTATCTGGAAAAAAAAATCTACTTGAGCTACTCTCTCATTTAAAAGAATAAAACAAAAAAAACCTCGAAGTTTGCTACATTATAGGGGTTTTTTAAACCTTTTCCTTACGGGCTGTACCAGAAAATTTTTTCCCTTTGAATCGGATCAGTACAACTATTCACAAGTGAGGATTTCACTCCTCGCATTTATTCTGGTTTAAATCCACATACCGTAAAGGCTAATTACTTTTTGAAATGGGTCCACCCTGTATATATATAAATATACATGTTTGTATTTTTTTACTTGTATATTAAGTTAGTGGAACTCAAAACATTTCTTACACAACACCTGGTGCACACAAGCAAAAAGGTTGGGACCTGCTGTTCTAAGGCATACTATGAATCGGGATAGGTTACATGCAATTTCAATGATTTCAACAGATAACTGCTAATTTGTATCAATGCACAGTTAAGGATTGAAAGTTACAGTACCTCCCCTTGATTACATCACATGAACCACCACTGGTACCAGGTAGTATAAACAGAAAGAGTCTCTTTCATCCCTCTTCTTATCTCTGCTATGAAACCTTGAGCTATATACAGTATTACTTCTCTGACATGGCCGCTTTTACTTGGCCCAGAATTTCTGACCCATAGACATAATGTTAAAATAAACCTCTACTTACAGCGAATCAAACTCCTCTGAGTGGTCAGGTTGGTTGCCTGTTCCCACTTCAATGAATTATATTCCATTTGTCTCTCTTTCTTTGAACCTTTTATTAAGGAAAAACAGAAGAAAGAAACAAAACTGGAAATTATATTAAAATTTATCATTCCTTTCCCACAGTGAAGAGAAAAGTGAAATCCAGCCTCTACTAGGGTTCGCTGTTCAAGAATTCATTTGTGCCTTTCGGGCGCTGAATCAAACGAAGAAGCTGTTGATTTGGGTTGTGGCCATCAGCAAATGAAGTTTTCAGCTTAACACTTTAGGAAAATATACAATATTATAGCCTATTCCTCAACAACTACTGATGAAACGATTGGGGATTTATTTTTCCAATTAAAAAAATAAAATTGTCAAAAGTTACCTCTGAAAAATGTGAAAGATCCAAGCAAACACAAACTGTATCTTTTTTTCAAAAGAAATTGGGAATTTTTGAATTAAGTACTTTTTACTTTAGATGGTCTTAAAATTTGCTTTATCAGAGATAAAGAGTCAGGGCTTGTTTAAATACATATTTTGTACTTCCAAACATAGATTCCTATATTGACAGAGATACATTCCATTGGTTCTTTTACAGCAACCAATTTTCTGGGAACAGAGGGTAGGCCCTGTACAGATGTTTCACTGCATTTGGAAAGGACAACCAAGAATTGGATGACATCAACAAGGATTTAAAATCAAAACCCTATGAGGAAATTTCACTATTTTAGTGATTCTAAATTCAATGCTGAGGGAGTATAACACAAAAATAATGTAAACAGGATTTTACATACAAGGCATGTTTATTAAATATACATAAAATATATATACAGAATGTATTAATGTTTCCTCTTCTTCCCTGAAAATAAAACACGAAAGAAATTAGTAAAAACAGTTTTTAGAAACAGTGTTATTAGTACACTAAAAACGATAATTTTTAAAAATTTTAATTATTTTCCACTTGTTAGTTTTTATTAACCTTCCAGCGGGCATGTGTTTGCAAGAGATACTTGAATTGTGCATCCTATTACATATTTATATTGTTATTTTATATATTTAAGTGTAATTTTATTTATAATATCTTTGTTTACTATTAGGCTAATAAAGATAGATAACATAAATAAAAGTTGCATTTATTTTTGCAAAATAACACGATATATATATATGTAATATGATGCACGTTATGTTGTAAAATTTGCGCAAGCGCGTCTGGTGGAAAGTTAATAATACATTATTAAAAATATTATTGAATCTTGTGATAAAATTTCACTTGAACTCACTAACAGGTGGAGCTACTTATATGGAATCAAACTATAATTATATTAATTCATTAACTGATATTTTCTTCCAAAAATCTTACAATAGTGTACTGTTGTTGAGAATAGACAACAATTTAAAATTTCAAAACTCTAGTATTTTAGGAAGCGAGTGAAAAATCGATTACAAAATTCCATATCACAAACATGAAACAAGTAAAATTGCATAAAAATGATATTAATGTTTACATGCATTTGATTAGTTGGTTTAATGACAACATTTACATTTAACACAAATATAAATAGTCAGATTTGATTCCATTGCAATAAAACATTTTAAAACCACAATTTATTGATAATAATAATGAAAAGCTTAATGGCAGTTAAAATACAAAGTGTTCCGAAATTCCACCGACAAACTTATAGGGGTAATTGCACACACCAAGACAAACAACTTTTGCAATAGAACATGGGGTCGTAAATGCAAAGGGCCAGTGAGTTAAGTAAAAGAAAAAGATGCAACAGGGTAAAGTGTACAACACAGGTTCAATAGAATACAAATTCACAACACAATTGCATGAATAACAACACTGAAAGTCGTTCGCGACATAACAGATACAATGACAAGTATAACGCCATATCAACAACAAACCTTTGAAGTAACATAAAGTAAGTGTTCAAAGGACTTGCCGTCAAAGCTATGGACACTTCGCATGTTGTTATTCATGCAATTGTGTTGTTGTGCTATTGTGAATTTGTATTCTATTGAACCTGTGCTGTATACTTTACCTGTTGCATCCTTTTCTTTTACTTAACTCACTGACAAGGAGCCTCCAGTTTTGCCCTATGCATTTACGACCCCATGTTCTATTGCAAAAGTTGTTTGTTTTAACATGTAGAATTACCCCTAGAAATTTGTTGTTGGAATTTCGGAACACCCTGTACACAAAATTCTAAATCAATCATCGTTAATTATATTTGTTAATTAACTAATATAGAACTAAATATGGACAGATAATATTCAAATGAATAAAATCTTACCTTTTTTCTTTCCATGTTTCTTAGCAAATTTGTCCTATGGAAGAAAAACAGTACTTCATTATAATCAGCTTTCTTTTCAATGTGTCTTAAATTTTAAACATTTTGGCTACTTTTATTTATTTATGCACATACTAAAAACTTAATAAAATTACAAAGACATTAAAGACAAGATTTTTACATTCTATATTTAAGATTTACTCAGCTTTAAAAAAAAGAATTCAGGACAAATAGTAGCAAAAGAATGTCATACGATGTATTTCATGCTTTAATAGCAAAATTTTGAGGTTACAGCATGCAAGACAAATCTTTGTACAGTGGAACTTGGTACAGGGTGCGTAGTGAGAAATTGCTGTAAAAATTAAGCACTTTTAAGGACTTTTTAAGTACCTTATCCAAAAAAATTAAGCACCTTTTATATGCACGCATACGTAGACACACATATTTTCTAAGTATAGGATGTTTTTTTTTCTGTTTTATAATATGACATAGTTTTTATTTAAAAATTTAAATATGTATATTTTTTAAGTTTAAAATATGTAATTTTTTAATTTTAACATTTATTTCTGTATTTTCACACCGTCTTCTATTATAAAATAAAGAATGTCTTTTTGTTTTGACAAAAAAATAAAAATCATAATGCAAACAGTCGTTACCAATAATTAAAACAACTTTTATACGATTAACAATAAAAATCTGTGACCTTTTTCAACATTTCTTAAAATTAACAAATTACCAGTTAACTTGCTCCTTTGGGATAACCATTTCAGTACTTCAAGAAGAAAGAGGGAGTATTTCAAGTTGAAGAAAGAGGGAGCGAAAAAAAAAGTCATTAATAGCCCAGTCAACGAAGGGTTTCGAAAAAACATCAAATCATATAGTTTTGAAATTGATAAACATGTTTGTGAGGGGCTCCTGATAAACATACTAAAAGTCCCCGGTCCTGAGGAGGGGGGACTTGCGCCACCATCTTGGATTTCACCCCGTCCCCTTTTTAGTTTTTTCTTGAATATCTCGAAAATTATTTAGTTCTAAAATTACAATTGATTTAAAGAATTAAAGAGCACAAAATTCCCTACGAATATTTGCTTTTATCTTTCTGCTATCTTTAATAGTTTCCGATGTAATGGGTATCCAAGTTTGCCGCCAACTTGGATTTTATCCCCTTTTTTTAGTTTTTCTGGAATATCTCAAAAACTGTTAAAACTAGACGAAAAATAAAAGCATGTATTTGTAGAGAATTTTACGATCATTAATTTGTTGTATTACATGAATAGTTTTTGAGATATTCATAAAAGACTAAAAAAGGGGGTTGAAATCCAAAATGGGGGCAAATTTTGAGACCCATTATCTCAGAAACTATTAAAGAAAGGAGAACAATAAAAGCATGCATTTGTAGGGAATTTTATGCTCTTTATTTTGTTAAATCAAATGTGATTTGAAAATTGAATAGTTTTCCAGATATTCAAGAAAAACTAAAATTGGGGAATGAAATCCAAGATGGGGGCAAATTTGAGACCGATTATCTCGGAAACTATTAAAGCTAGAAGAATAATAAATGCATGCATTCGTAGGAAATTTCAAGCTCTTTTAATTTGTTATATCTATTAGTTTTTGAGATATTCAAGAAAAACTTTAAAAAAGGGAGATGAAATCCAAGATTTCAGCAAACTGTGAGACCCATTATCTCGGAAACTATTAAAGAAATAAGAACAATAAAAAGCATGTATTTGTAGGGAATTTTACCCTCTTTAATTTGTTAAGTCAATTTGAATTTGAAAACTGAATAGTTTTCGAGATAGTCAAGAAACCCCCCCCCCCCGGGGGGGGGGCGAAATTCAAGATGGCAGTGCAAGCTGTGCCCCCAGGACCGGGAACCTTTAGAATGCTCACCGGAAGCCTCTCGCGAACATGTGTACCAATTTTCAAAACTATACGATTTAATGTTTTTTCAAACCCATAGTTGACTGGACTATCAATTACGAATTTTTACAAATTCATCCATTTTGAGACCAATTATCTTAAAAATTATTAAAGCTAGAAGAAAAATAAAAGCATGCATTTGTAGGGAATTGTACACTCTTTAATTTGTTATATCAATTGTAATCTGAAAACTGAATAGTTTTTGAGATATTCAAGAAAAACTAAAAAGGGGAATGAAATACGAGATGGTGGAGTGAGCTCCCCCCCCCCTTCAGGACCGGGGCCTTTTAGTACGTTCATCAAGAGCCCCTTACGAAAATATGTAACAATTTTTAAAACTATATGATTTAATGTTTTTTTCCACCCTCATTTTGAGCCTTCGTTGACTGGACTATAAGCGTTATTTTAACATGTGTCGACACCCCTGGATCTATCACACCCTGGATTCCTTCCCCGAATTCTTCCCTTACGTCGGTTTTCATTCTTGATACATCCGATAAACAAAGCTTTATGACTATGCTTTCAATTTATCGTATTTAACGTCTGAGGTTTTGAAGGAAGAATGTTTTTTTTGCATTTCTTGTAAAAATTAAGCACTTTTTTAGCACCTGTTTTCAAAATTAAGCACTTTTAAGGTGCTTAAAAATGGTTTTCAAATTTAAGCACTTTTCATGACGCTACGCACCCTGTGGTACAGTCTAAGCTAATGGAACTAAGAAAAAAATTTATCCAAAGAAGCTACGACTAAAAATGAGTACAGGAAGAGAAAATGACAATATTTAACCTCAAAATGACAATAAAGATTTATTTTTAACATGTAAGAGTTTTACTAAACACATGATTAATAAAGTGATAACTTAATATACTTTAAAGTTTTTTTAATAATTTAAAAAGTAACAATTTCAATAAATAGATGGTTTTAATCAACAAGCAATATACAGTAATTTGAATACAACTGTACAATTCATAACCAATGATTTGACAGAATAACTTTAGAAAAAAGTGTGCAACTTTTGATTGCCTCAATACATTGTACAGCAGTAAAGATCCTAAGTGAGTTAAGAGTCTTAAAAAAATATTTATTTAGAATCACTGAGGACATAAGATAAGGACGCATTAACTTGCAAAAACAATTCACAAATAAAATCGATTTTTAGTTTTGATTTCAAATGAAACCAAAATAAATTTTAACTATTGATGAATTCAAATTAAAAACATTCCAATTAGCTAAGTTCGACAGTATATCAAAGCTTCTGAAAATATTAATCAAAATCTGAAGTCGAGTCACTTTGAAAAATATTGGGGTTATGAAAATTCTTATACAGGCCTTTTCCCTTTCAAATATTTCACTACTTGTAAGTAAAAATAGTTAAAACAATCATATCTCTCTAAAAGATTCCATTAAAATTTGTTGAAAAACAATATTCAATTGAATGTTCATTTAGTTATCACCGAGAGCTATTTCTTTACTTATTTATTTTCCAGCTACATGATCATAAAAATTTTTGCCCTATAGAAAGAAGCTGCGAGGGATAGATTTAATAGGACCTTCTGCAAGTGAAAATGCAAAGAGACCGAGTATGTTTGTTTTGAATGTATTCAGGCAAATTAGGAATTCCAAGAATTTTAATAGAGGGTGGATCTACTTTCAAGAAATCTTAGTGATACTACAGCTGGCAAGTACAGGGTGATTAAAAATTCAATGTCCAAATTGTTAGGAGAGGTTGAAAACATAAAAACAAACTAAAATCACAAACGAAGGCATGACTAATAACTCCCAAAAGATGAGCTAGAGGGTGCTATAATTAGATTTCACTGCTAATTATTTAAAGTTCTCACTACAGATGGAAAAAATGGAGTTTATGAATAAATGTTGAGATGGTGGACCTGCACCATGTGTTTGTAGTAGTCAATGACAATGAAAGTGGCATGGCACAACTGCATGCAAAAAGTAAGGTATCTTTAAAAGGGCTCAAGAATCCATGAGCCCACTATCATTACATTTATAGACATAACATTTATGGAGAATTGAGATGTGTTTTGTATAACCAAAAAGATATTTGAAAATATGAATTTGTTTATTAGAGATTAAGTCTGATTGTTCATCTGAAAAATATAATCAATAATCATAGTAGGTGACAATTCATGTTGGCAAAACAAAGAAAACCACACTGTGTATCATTATACAGTATTAATTTTTGTTTAACCATTAAAATTTTTTTAAATAGTTCTGAATATGATTCTAATGTACTTAAAGATAAATGAAGCTTTGTATTTAAAATAAGAATAGTTTAATTTGATGGAACTCTTTCTATAGCTATAAGTCACACAGAAAGACACATGATGCCATTAACCAGTCATTTTTAGCTTCCTATGGCTGCCAGTTTGAGTTGTCACTGCCTGTAGAAAGTTTAGAAATACATGCAAAAGAAAAACTGTATCTTCCTCACCTTTCTTCCACTGGATCTTCGCTTTATAGTTATATCCTGAAAATAAAATATCTCATTTCAATAATTCATAATTTTCATAAGCAGTTATGAATACAAAAACTATTTGCAAAATACCTACAATATTTTTCAAATAATAATCAGTAATAGTCTACACTTACCTCGGTTCCCATATCAAGTGCTGATACATCATCAAACTTCATGCTAAAGTTTGTAACAGTCATCAACTGCCGTGCTTCATGCTGAAAGGTTAAAATTGGTCAATTAACACATACTTACAAAACACACATAAAATCAGCACATGATACATTATAAAAAAGCATCTACATATGGAAGGAATAATGTAGCTACATAACTTGTGGGCATTTGAAATATTCTATAATTTAAAAATATGTGAAACCAAAATAACTAATATGACGCTTTACTGCTGTGAAAGATTGTGCCTTATTTTCAAAATATCATAAGCAAGAATCAAATGTTTTCTTAGAATAAAAAATTAAACTAAAATCTATTAATCAGAAGACAGCATTTGAGGTACGCATATTTGAACTTTGCAGGATCAAATTAAAAGATAGTGTGAGTATGGTGAAAAAGGTAACACTATTATTTTAAAAAATAATATTGTTCCTTTAATTATTTTTCATTAACAAATCGTGAAAGGAAAAAAAAAAAAAAAAAATGGTTTTAAACATGACACAATACAATGTATGCAATTTATTCTATTCACTATATAAATAACATAATGTTACCTTTTGTTTCTTTGTCATTGGAAGACGTGTCATATATTCTTCTTCATACCTAAAATAGAAGGGGAAAAAAAGTCAAGAAATGAAACAATCGATAATGCATAAATGTATCGCAGCTACACAAAGTTAACAAGTTATTTTAATTACCTTAAGCGTTCTTTCATTTCTTTGTTCAATTTGACCTTATATGGATCAATGGTTTCCTGTGAATCACATAAGGAAACAGTTATAGTGAAACAACATTCAACAGTTACAACAAAATCTTCAAAGGGAAGGTGGAAATTAGACAGGAAATATTACAGATATATCTTGTGAAACAGTAAATATAAACCTTCCAATAAGTTAAGAGGTCAAGATGCATCAAACAATTACAAAAAAAAGCAATAAGATAAACAAAAAATGAGCTACATTTGCAATACTTTGGCAAACATTTATTCTAATTTCCGATTAAACTTTTTTGTATTAAATTATTAACTCAGTTTCAGATCATTGTAAACTGTTCTACTTCCCTACTATAAACTGTACAATTATAGACTTATTTTCACAGTAACTATAAAACTCTTGTTTGACAATTTTAACAAGTACAAATGAGTAATGAGAACGCACTTCAATCTTTTGTAAGTACTAAAATTAAAATGCTGTGGAAGTGAACCGCAATGCTATAAATTAATGCAAATATTATTTAAGAAAGATCATAGACTAAAAAAAGAAAGCCTTCAATCATGTGGTTTTGCAGCAAATACATTATAAAATCGACAGTAGATAATGCTGCAGTGGGAAGCGAAATAAACAAATTTCAATCTTCAATTCTTTTTGTTTGGTCAATTGCATGTACCTAATTAACAAATGGGGACTACATCGGCCACAGAAGTGAAGCTTTATGGAAAATGCTCATGATAAGAAGTGAAAGTCAAATTTTTAAGCTTTAGAAACATGAGTTGCAAGTGACTTTAGTTTAGTTATATTAATATCCCATTTTGATGAAAAAACACAGTTATTTTGAAACAGACCTCAAAATTTCACACCGTTGTCAATTGATACCTGAGACAACACTTTCCTCTAGATATCAGCAGGAGAAAACTTGGTCCTGGATGCCAGACTTAACATTCACCAGATCCAAATACATGCTGGAGCTTTGGTATAATCAGGTTTCCAAGCTAGAACATTCTGGCACCAAAGCCAAGACCTTAACACTAGGCTACTGCAGCCCCAGTTTCAAGTGAAATCAACAGTACAAAGTAATTTAATTGAAATGCATAATTTTTGAGTTCTGAGTATATTTGCTATTGGTGCTGTTTAGTTCGGCAAACAAAGTACTAAATTTTTATGGTTTTTTAAAAACACATTTTAAAGAGCAATAAATTTGTTAGAAATGGGCATCCTCATATTTCAAGAACTCTTCTCCTTTGCAGCCTTTATCAGTAGAATAGACTCTACTTGCTGTACTAAAGTAATGGACAAAATATGATACCTCCCTATGCCTATAACCATTATAGTTACTGAACTGGACATAATAGACATAAGATAAGTGGGCAATATTTTCAGATTCAAAGCATAAATAGAAACATTATTGTGGGATTTGTTCCTGTCACCACCAGAGGTCGCAGCAAAGCACATGCTTTAAAGCTACATGATGTCACTGAGGGCAAGATATAAGATGGAGATAGGCAAACTCTCGAGTAGGAGATCCATTGTCTTTAGCTCCCGCAAAGGGGAGATTCCAAAGTTCAGAAACTGACCACACGTAGGTCATCAAGCTCAACAATTATCCGATATGATGTGCTAGAATTGTAGATTCTCCGAGATCTGAATTATTACTTATCTTAAATATAGCTCATCATCATATATAAATTTTCCATCATCATTGTTCGTAATAGTACAATAAATGAAAATATTACTTCAAGCGGGGTGATTGGTGCTATTTCAAACCCATTACACCCACATTATTTTCCTTATTTTTTTCCCTGAGATGTTGAATTTCTGAATGTTGTATTAAGTTTTTGATTAATTAAATAAAAACAAGGTTTCCACTCTAATATATATATATAATTTGTAATAATCAGATAACACAATTTGAGGATATCTTTTCATTAAAAAGTGATCAAATAACAGACATAAACATAATTACATAGATTATGTGAATTAACACATATTTAAGAATAAACATTTAAATACAGTTTCAAATATAATAAATTTATAAAGTTTGCATATAATATTGATCAAATGAAGACAAAGAGATAACTATCAGAGTAAGATTTACAAAAACAAGAATAAAAACAAAATTTAAGTATTCAAAACTAACCTTTATTTCTTCAGGACCAGTCTCATATTCCTTTCGTAATTCATACATTACACTGCTATTTAAAGCTTTCTTTTGTGCACGTTCTAAAAGCTTTTTCTTACGCTCTTCCAAGGTATCAGTTTCTTCTACAATGAAAAGGAAATAATCCAAAAATTTAATTACAATGATATATATGTAACAAATAAGAAACAATCATAACAGAATTGTAAAAGCAACATAATCAACATAAACATTCATAATACAAAATGTCAAGAAAAAAATCTGCGGGAAGAAAATGCCGAGAGTTTTTACAGAGAGAAAATAAACAAAAAGGGGATATATATATATATAAAAGGGAAAGATAATATAAAACACAAATGCAACGAATGTGCAATAATGCTGCAATTCAAGAAGATTTGTGGAAAATATATCATTGTCATGAAAGTCAATCAATGTTGAAATTAAATGGAAAGACTGTAATTTATCGGTAAAAGCGTATAGATGCTCATCAGGGTAAGTAAAATCTATACGAACCGTTAAAAAATTAGTGATATCATAATGTTTTCTGCGAACAGTGCTGGCATAAAGCTAAAAACACTGTCCTTTACCCCAAACATTATGATAAACCAATCTGATAGGTCTATCATAATGCTTGGGGTAAAGGACACTGTTTTTAGCTTTATGCTCGCACTGTTCGCAGAAAACATTATGATTACTCTAATTTTTTAGCATTTCGTATATATTTTACTTACCCTGATGAGCATCTATATGCTTTTACCAATAAACTAGTCTTTCCATTTAATTTCAATATTGATTGATTTTCATGACATTGATATAAATATATATAGTAGTGATAAATATGTATACATATAAAATTAAAACATAATTTCTTTATTGAATATAAAAAGTTTCACTGTACAGTGTAATTCTAACTTCAAATTCTAATTCAATTATTTAACTCAGAACTTAAATAAAATATATATTAAGAACTTTTTCATAACACAATATTAGGGTGATGAAAGTTTAAAAGCATTTTTTTAAAGCTTGATAATTTGTTAAAGCATTTATTACAGTGCTGCTTTACTTACCAAAATATGCAGCAGATATTTTGGGTGGAACATAAATGTTAGATTTTGCTCCTTCCTCTTGTTCCATGTCTTCTTCTTCCTCTTCCTAATTAAAAAAAAAGTATTTCTTATAACATCATGTGAAGATGACTTACAAATTTTGGCCATTTCAAAGATTCATAGCATAAAATGCACTTTTCTCCATTTAATTATTGTGCATTATATATTTGACACAAAAAAATTACTAATGATTTGAGAGAATCAAATAGATTAATATATAACATATTTCAGCATTTTCCCAGTAACTACACCTAACAAACATTGGTGCAAAATATCATTTGTCCACTAGCATGTAAGTTGCCAAAATATGCCCAACTGATCACAGTTACATTACATAGTTACATGTTTTGCAATGAAAGTTTGCTAGACTTGCCAAATATGTTGCACATTTTGCAATGCTTACTAATAAAAATGTGACACATATTTAAACGGCGGTGTTGGAAATCTATTTTGTATTCTTTGAGCAAAATGCCTTTTGAATATTTGAATATCTTTTTTTAATGCCATAGAATAGGTCATATCATTACATAAACAAACATCTCTATATAAGTCTGCTAACAAATTTCTTGCATCATGGAACTTTAGATGGAGCCTGAAACCGAGCATAGAATGTTTATTAAAGCTGCAAATGTACAGTTTTTTTAGTATATTTTCAAACCAATATGTGAGTAATTTTATTTTTTCACTGAAAAACTACACTAAAATCTCTCGAGACCAGTACACAATTACCAGCAATATGAAAACAATGACACTTTTGTAGGCTGAATTTTAATCTGAAATTTAGGTCTATGAGAGAAAAATATACATATGATGGGTTATGGTTAGTGAATGGGTTAGGCTTGAGTACATCCAGACAATTCTGCTTCCTTCACATATTCTCTTCATGACAATACAATAACCAAACATGTACTTGGAAAGAAGAATATTGATGAGGAGGCAGAGAATAAAGATGAAGTTGAAAATCAGACCATGAAAGTTCCATGGAAGGAAGCAGACAAAGGATTGCAGACATTCATAAAATTTGCCAAGCAATGTTCAACTATTTCAGCATATGATGTTATGAAGCTTTAATATATAACACAGAACAGAACGCCGTCTCTTACCCCCGTACCTGTGACCAGACCGGTCACTGAACGGTTCAATGGGCAAGACATGGGAATTATGTCTGGTAATTGAGATTTTAAGTTCAGCTCGCTGGAAAGTTGAAGGCTAGGGAGGCCGAAAAAGATCTGTTTTTGCTTATGTATTTATTATATAACACAGTGAATTTTAAAACAAATCTAAAATGACAACTCAAGCTGATAATATGTATGAAACTATGAGTGACTGCATCACTCTTGAATGATGCAATACATGTTCTTATGCTTCTTAGGCCCAGGGCCAGCCCGAACAAAAGCATCGCCTGGTGCAAAGTTCACCTGTGGGGCCTTGAAACAAATGTTGTACAACCAAAATAATTTATTGCATTTTGTTACTTATGATATTGCACAATTTCGCATAGTAAGTATAAAAGGAATACATGAAAATGATAAATAATTAAATTACTTTTTACAAAGGAAATATTTCAATCGCACAAAAAATCGCCAATACATCAAATAAAAAAAATGATAACTTCATAAATACAATTTGGTATGTGGCTTACTAGAATAAGTTTACAATATGTAATTTTTGTTTCATTTTCTTACATGTTTTACAGAGAATTCATTGATAATATCATCGTAATTAAGTTTATTGGTTAAATCAGATTCAATAGATAAAATAGCTAAGAAGGAAAATCATGTTTGATTAATGCTAGATTTATTATTATTTTCACTCTCGAGAAAGATCTTTCTGCCATAATAATTTAGAAAGGTGAATACAATTTTCAGAATAGTAACAAAATTTGGATACAATTTAAATAAATTATTTTTAAATAAATATTGTGCCTTGAAATGCTAAACTTGACAACACATTTTGATTTGATTCATTAAATTAATGCAATCAATTTTCATTTTCGAAAATCAGTCCGCAGTGTAGGGCCTCATGCCCTCACATCGTTTGGAACCCCTTCAGGCTGGCCCGCTTAGGGTTATAAGAAAATCTTCGTCAAATAAGTCAATTACAATCATTATCATAATCAAGATTATTAGATTAGGAACAATGATACTCCAAAGAGCTTTCACTGCACAGTTAAGTTATCTCTGTAAATAATTCAAGCTTTTAAACAGTTGTATAAATTCATAGGTATTTAAAAATTATGAACTGCAATTACAAGTGTGAATGTATATAGAGAAGAATTAACTTACTTGGGCACCTAAATTATCAGGATTAGGTCTAAATCTCAATGGGTCTGATGGATCTAAATGGTGAAAAATATATACGTAAGAAAGCATCACACATAAACGTACAATCAATGCCAATTTTTGAATTTTGAGGCATGCAGTAAATAAAAAACTGGATATATATATGAAACCTTGTAAATAAAATATATCGTAAAAAGATAAAAATAAATGGGAATATTTCAAAAGATTAGATATTTGATGCATAATTTTTGAAGAGAGAAAAAAAAATTAGAAAAGAATTAATAAATTGTAGCTGCCTGTTTTAAAAATAAATACAACAGATTTCAAACAGGCAACTTCAATTTATTTGTTCTTTTATGGCTAAGTTTTTCTTTTCTTTTTTGTGGGCCTGGCAATACAGGAAATAAATTTAGCTAAATTTCCTAATCTTATAACAGTTTGCGATCTAAGCATAAATGAATCCAGTGCGGGTGTGCAGGCATTTGCCTGGGTGACAAACTTTAGGGATGGTACTGCATATAACAGATCAGAAAAAAGTTTTTCTTCTTTTACAATTTTTTAATAAAGAATGATATAATTCAAATACAAAGAATGATATACTATTAAAATCATCACAACATATAAAATGTAAAAATTTCTATGTTCAATTAACAGAATCGATTCAACTTTCTAAGTAACCAATTATTTGTAGCTGTTAACTTTTAGCAGTGAGAAATAAGATTTCAAATTGAATGTTTTTATATATATGTAGGGAAGACCTGGGTACAGTGGAGCTAGGATACAATGGACCACATTATTTATGTTTTTGAATGTTTCATATTTTGGCACATAGATGCTAGGTCAGTAGTGCTGAAAAAAACTTTAAAACCATGCGCCTAACTGACAATTAAGCCATGTTATTCTTGACTGGTGATTTGTAATAGCTAAAGGTAACTATTTTTAATTAGCATACTATCTTTTCTGGATTAAAGAACAGCGATTCAGAAAACATTACTCTACACAATAAAAAGGTATGATAATATATTCATAAATTTAATCCAGCTAAAATAACTGAATATAAAATTTCTTATTTATTTTTTTTTTTATCAAATTGTTGTCAAAGTTCCACATGGGGTACAATGGACCACCAAAACTAGGGTACAATGGACCATGGTCCATCCTCAGTTCTGTATCCCATATGTTTTTAAAAGTCAGACATTATATAAGAATAAGCAAATTGTTTTTATTTTAATGAGTTAATTAACCATTGAATCATGTAGTGTGCACATTTTTTAAGTGTAATCTATGTATTAACACTAATTAGGCACCGAAGAATAGCAAACAAGACTTTACGATATTTGTTTGAGATTTTTTTTCTTGCCTATATTTTATAAAAATTCGGTAAGTTTTTAATTCTTATATTATAGCTATTATTAAGGAAAAATTAAATAAAATAGTATGATTCTTTTTTTAAAAAAATAATACACCTATTAGTTTGTATCTATGGATATTATACATAAATTCAGTGTTACAAGCAACGGATTATGCAAAAGGCTTTCAACCAAATGTTATGCGAGTTTTGACTACTGCATGTACTTAAATGATATAAAATTAATTTAAAAAGAGGCTAGTACTGTCCACATCTCTCTCTAAATCATTTGTACAAATATAAGTTAGATATCTTGAAAAGGAATGTGAGGACTGGGAAAAGCTGATTTGGCTTTTGGAGGGTTAAAAAACAAGATCTTCAAAGTTGAAATATATAATATGACAATATCAATACTGAGAAACATAATCAATTTTGTAAACTTTAGTGGAACATGGTTTTTAACAGCCCAAAAGACAAAATTAAATCATTGATATCAAAAATAAATGGCAAATTTTGTAATCCCTCCCCCTCTAAAGTTTCTATTATGATAAAAAAAATAGAGCTAAAATAATGTAGAAATTATACATCTTTTTAAAATAATTTTTTATACATAAACTCAACACCAAAAATTAAATTTATATGATTCTTGATTTCTGTGTATTACATAACACAATATAATGATGACAATTCAAATCATTAAATATTTAGAGTTCACCTATATTTATCATTTAGCTGTAATTTAATTTTGATTTCTGGAAGCATAGTGAGAGTATCTCTGCATAGTAATACCAAAATAATGGATGTGTCTAATATAATAGTACAAAAATATAGGGTGTTGTATGTTATCAATTCTCCATGCAAGTCTTCAATTAATTCATAACTTAAATTAATCAATATATTAATTCTGATGGTATATAATGTCTTAAAAATTTTGAATTAGTAAACTTTGGAGTATGTTATCAATTTTTTAAGTAACAGCACTGAACGTTCGCAAACATTTTTTGGAACACCTTCTATTTATAAAAAATTCTTTTAAAATATTTCAAATCACAACCTACTAATAAAAAAAAATCTAATGATTCAGAGCGTCATGTACATATAAAAGTGGTTTATGTTACTTTTCTGATGCAGAACTAAAAATAAACTTTGTTGATCATGATTTGAAATGGTATGCTTACCAATATTTCCTGACACTGTAGTAGATTTATCAATTTGATATTTTAGCTTCTCATGGATTGGTCTTACTTTCTCAAGAACCTAAATCAAATTTAACTTATTTAATAAAGGGAAAAGTTATCAAAAGGCAAATCAGAAAAAAAGAAAACAAATATCAAACAATTTCTTCCTGTAAAAACTGAGTCATAAAATAATGGGTCTTTTCCTTTAGTTTAAAACAATTGTCACCAAACACCAGCACTCTAGTGCTACTATAGAAGAAAATCATCAAAGTGTGCACTAAGTACAGTAGCTCTCTTGCTATGGAGAAAAATACAAATCTTCCTGAATAAAGTTGTTGTACGTAAGCAAATTCTGGGTAGGTATGAAATAACGGAAAAGTATCCAGAGTGTAAGTAAAAGAAAAAAGTATGAATTTAACTATAAATAATATTAAAATTGTGAAATTACCAGTGCAACAATGAAGCAATGTAGAGAATTATAATATTATTTAATAAAACAATTTATTATAAATATACTACTAAAATCAAATATAAAAAGTTGGGTTACTTTAGCATACAATAATCTTGGTCGTTAAGGAAAAGATTATATCTGGTAGAGCCCACAGACCACTAATATTTATATGCTCTCAAACACACTATCATAAAAAGCACCCTCAACAATTTACTTTATTTTAAGGAAGATAAAAAATTATGAAATATCACAAAGATCACTTGAACTAATTTTTAAACAACAAAAATCAATTATTTCATATTTTATAAAAATTTTATATTTCTCTCTCTTTATCTTTTTAGTTATTAAAAAAAAGAACTTCACTTTTAATTACACAAGACCAAAATGTATAGGAAAAGAATATTATCTTACAGTTCTTGATTCAACTATTCTTTCAATCGCAGGGCTGTCTTCAATTTTCTGCCCAGATATTTTTTGCTGCATAATATATGTCAGATTCATCACATAGTTTAAGAATGTGTGATTTTTGAGATCTAAAAAACTGAGACCCTAAAAAAATGAAGAATTTCAAAATTCATTAATACAAAACATGCTTATACTAAGTTGCAAGGGAAAAAGAAACTGTAACATCATAAAATTCTCAGGATCTTTCTTCTAGACTGCATTAGGTCGCAATACTAATTTAAAGAGCAATAAAACAATTTTAAAATGTTTAACTTATTTAATGAAATATCATTCAAAAGATTTAGAATTTATTTAACTAGGAAATTTACACATAAAATACTAGCATATGACAAACATCAGATCTTAATTCAATAATCTACAAGCTCTCAAGCAGACTTTTAAAAATTTTCAAAAGATTTAATAGCAATATACTTAATTTCCAAATCTTAATTTGTCACTTTCATAAAATGTTTTCACATGTTTGAAAATAACAAATTCAAACCTTAAAGAAATAATTTATTTTCTCATAAAATTAAATAAAGAATCTTGTTAGACAAAAGGATCATATATGGTCCAAATGCTAGGAATTGAGTAGGGCATTGGATATTGAATGGAAATTGACCAATGCCTCTTTTAGTACTTTCATTTCAACAAATAGGGATGTTTTCATTCCAACTTTACCACCATAAATAATCTTTATATAGGGAGTTAAAATTATGACTTATCCATCTAAAATGCGAGGAGATGGCTATTTTTGCAAAGAATTATATTAAGTATAATTAAAATCAATTTTATATACGATAAATTGTATACTGTCTTTTTATACTTAGGATTGATCATATCAGTGACAAGAAGAAAAAGATGGAGGAAAAAAAACAAAAAAACTTAATTTATGTACCAAAATAAAGACTGAATACTTACTTTTTCAGTTGGAAGTTCATCATTTTGTATCCTGGTTACCAGTCTCTGAATGGTATCTGAAACACCGGAGGCCAAAGTAGGAATTTCTTTTAAAAGACGAATAGTTTCTTCAATATCTTCGCTGCTAATATCTTCCGTCTGAAACGTAGTGATATTTTTCAGCCACAATCACGTAAATGGTGATAAATGTGAGACATAAATAGTGACATTTATTTTAGATCTAACAAGATTAATATTAGATGTGTTACTTACATCAATCGTCATCTCTGTCTCGTTTTTCATGTATCTGTACGGTCGGGAATAAATTTAATGGTTCACAAAATTAACCGGCAAATATTTTAGAAATTGGCCTGTTCCTACACGAGGATTTGGAAATTTGTAAACATACCTTGTTGAGTTGTAGAGTTTCTGGCTCTTTACTTGGTAGTTTAAAAAAGTAAATCAATATTTTTCATTTATACACTAATAATCAGAAGATTATTAACACTATTTAAAATTGTTGTTTTTCTTAAAATCACCATAAGTTGCTTTCAGAATCATTTTGAGAGTTTAATTAATTTTTCCAATTGAAATTGTGAAGTAATGAAATTGCTAACTTCAACTGTGGCAACAAAAATTTGTGTTTGCAGTCTGTCTCTGTCGTAAATTAAAATTTGCTTTGGGTTTTCTCTTGTTGATTATATTTATTTATTGAAAAATAAATGGCTTCTTTATCATCAAATAGGATGATAAATAAGAGACATAAATGGTGTTTCTCGTTTGCCACTAGGTGTGTGTATTTTCTGTTTCATTTGCATTTCACTTTTATGAAAACGTATTAGACACATTCTTTCTGTATATGTTTGTTTAGTTCGTAATTTCCTGATATGATGACTGGAAGAAATTTTTTAAAATAATGTTTACACGAAGAAGGTTTTTACTCTTCCTTTCAAAATCAAATCTTTTAATTGCAATAATGGGATAAGTTGCTAAATGTACAGCTTCAATATTTGATTGAATTTAAGAAATTCAACCAAAATATTTTTTTAAGTTATGCTAAGTTCATTATCAGAACCTCTTGCAATAAAGTCTCATTAACTACACAACTTTAACTCCATGGAAAGTTAGCTATGTAAATGCGTGTTAAAATTTGTCCATTTTGAGGCGATTTATTATTTCCGTTTATTTAATGCAACAGGGGTCATTCTGAGAGTAGGATATGATTCTGTCTTCACAAACTATGGTTATTGCTTTTGGATTGAATATACAGGGTAATTGTAATATCCAATTTAAGACGACTTATATTTTTGAAAGAAATGGAAATAAAAATGTTATTTGAAATTCTGAACAGTTCTACCATTTAATGAATCTCAAGCGATCTTATAGGGAAGTGTAGTTACTTTCAGTAGAAAGTGTATTAATTTGATTTATACTGTGTTTATATCAGCTCTTGAATTTATGAATGTTTATCTACTGAAAATTTATATTCACTAATTATTTAAAAAATAAATATAATACTACTTCATTCAAATAAGTAAGATTTGTTACATATCAATTCTGAAGTAAACTTTGTAATCAAATTGCAGAGTTTCAATTTATATCATATTTTCATAGTACCAATCTACTTTGCCAAATCAAGGGCTGAAGTGTATTGATTTTTATTTAAAATTTTAAAGACAAAATATGTACTGTTATGATATCACTCTTAAGATCAGCAGTTTTCGTTGTTGTTATATTAATAACTTTTTACTATTCATCCAGAAGTTAATTCTCGCATTGATTTTAAATTGATTTAGGTAAAACTAAAGTTTATGATACCCAGCCAATCCTACCCACTTAGGTCCACCAACTTTTTGTCGCCAAGAGCAAGATGGCTTGGCGATGTAAGAACATTTGTTTTGTGTGTGCTGGGAGCTTTTTATTGTTCTCTTTCCGCACACAATGCCTGCGGCATCTCAAGTGGGTTCCAGGCAAATGTTTTAAAATTAGAAAAACATCAGCAGCTTTGCTTTCAGCAAAGCGGGAAACTAGTAGCTTTGCTTTTTTATTGAATTTTACAAATCTATGTTTTTTTTTTTTAATTCCAAAAATGAGATATCCATAAATATTTTGTATTCAACAAGAATTGCACCACGAAGAAGAATTTGTTTCAGTCGAAACAAATTCAAAACGTAGAATTCCAAACAAAGTTTTATTCAAATTCGAAGAAATCGACCAATGAAATCGTAAATAGCACTTAACTGACCAATAAAATCGAAGAGCGAAACAAAAATATATAACGATTCCTGTGTTAATAAGACACAAATTGGAACATTTCTGCGCAACCAAAACAAATGCTCTGACGTCGCAAATACGTCTTCTGCTTGGCAGCAAGGAATTGACGAGCCAAAGTGCAGAGAAATGGTTGGGTACCGTAAACTTTAGGTTAACCTTTATTTTAACTGCATTGCTTCCCCATCTCTGGTGATGCTTTATATTAAAATTTTTGCCAGTGTTATCTTTGGTTTTTAAGTATAAAAATATTTCTTACAGAACAAAGTCTGAGCGGCAAGCAGAACTACCTGCTCCTCCTGGTTATAGTTCAACATTAGGTCAAGTACATGCTGACTCGAGTCGAGAAACTGATGCTAATTTAATTGTAAAAGTAAGTATACAGTATTAGTTAGCATTGTGTTACATTAAATAAGTAAATTTATAAAAGTGCATAAATTCAAATTTTTCGGTTAAAAAGAGGGTTTTAGTATCTTGTTGCGGAATTTCTAGGCTTCAGTTCTGTAGTAAGATTGTATGGAAATACTGTCACTTTTTTCTCAGTTTGTATACAACAGTAAAAACAAGCTTTTAATTTTTAATCTCTGCCTTTAGAATTATTATCTCTTAAGAAAATATTATATTCATCTTGGTGTCAAATGTCTTCAGATATGAAGTAGATAATGATATTTTTAGTTATTGATACAAGGGGAAAATATTAAAATAAAGGCAGAAAAATTTTAAATTTTCAGTATTGTTGTAAACTGTTTTGGATATTTTCATATTATTTTTACATCAATTTTCCCCTAGTATAAATGGTTTTCAAAATATAATTTATCTGCTAGTTTGTTAACTGTCAAAATGTGCTGAAAGGCTATCCTTCACTACGAATGAAATATTATATATTTTGCAGTTAAGAATTAAGTTAGGAATCTTTCAAGTACATCAAAAAATATAATTCTGTTAAGATTTAACTATTTAAATTTGCTTCCGATATAAATAAGAACACTTAAGCTTGTCTGATTACTTTGGTTTCATTCTCTGGAATTGTTTACTTTTCCTAGACAGACTTAAGAATCTCTCTTGTCTGTGATTAGGTAATATATATTTTTTAGCTTGTTTCCAGACCTGTGAGAAAAGGATATATCTGTAACAATTTGCTGCAATACTTATAATATTGAATATTTATTTTTCTATTTAGATCTTCAGTCAAGCTGATTATAAGTTTATTAATAAATTGCCCTTTTAAGTAATTACTTGATTATCTGTTGTTTAGACACTTATACTCTACATCATCTTGAATTATCTTGCGCACAAGTTGAGTTTGTACATTGAATTATTTTGCAGAGATTTTGTCTCATTTGCAGCTAAAATTTTATTTTTTAACCAATGATAAGTTTTTAACATGTTGTTGATATGCTGAGCATAATTTTATACAAGTTGCTTTAAAAGAAGTTAAAATAATTTGACATCTTTATATTTTTATATAAAAAAAAAGGGGTGCTCTTTTATGTTCATTGTGTTAACATTTTTTATAACTCGTTTAACAATATTCCTCTTTTTAAATAGAAATCATGGGATATTGCTTTGGCTCCTTTGAAACAAGTACCCATGAACTTATTTATTATGTATATGGCTGGCAATTCCATTTCTATTTTTCCAATTATGATGATTGGAATGTTGTTCATAAGGCTGGTTAAAGCACTTTTAACCATACAGTCTAGTAAGTAAAATGTTCTTTTTATTTGACCTTTTATAATAATGTGGTTGGTATCTAGAAGTTGGAACACACGCGATTTCATCGCCAATATAGTTACCTGAGGAATCAAGCAGATTAGTTCCATTGGCAACCCATCAGCTAGATCGCTTACGTCATGGCAAGCATTTCACATATTTGAGCTGTTTACATACTACACGGATTTTTATAGACCTTAAAAATATTTATTAAATATTTTTTTAAATAATAAAATATATTTTCAATTAGTAAAAAAATGACAAATGGAACTTGTGTTTATTTAGTGATTATATATTTTTCTGATCACATAATTGAAATTTTTTCTTTGCTTTATAATCAAAATTGTTTGCATGGAATTTTTGAAGTTGCTTGGTCATATTTTGGAATTCATCGTTTGGAATGCTGTCTTCATTTGCGCATTGGTTTCCTTGATGCACCTCATTGTTCATTTTCATATATATTAAGAGTGTTTCCTCCCAAGTGTAAATATTAGAACTTAGTAAGTGTTAATTTTTTACTATTACTTGTTCTGAAGAACATTTTCTGCTGCTTCATTAGAGTAATGAAAAGAAGCTGATTCTGTACATTCACTAAGCTAGAGAAGCTACTAGGATCCCGCTTTGCTGAAAGCGAAGCCGCTGATGTTTTTTTTAAGTTAAAAAAATTTGCCTGATGCCCACTTCACATGCCACAGGCATCACAAGAACAATTTCTCCTGCTTCATTAGAATAATTAAAAGAAACAGATTCCTTACATTCAATGAGCTAGGAAGGCTAGTAGTTCTGTTGAAATTCTACATTTAAAATGGGAGATAGTTCAACGACAAACCATAAACGCAAATGGATTTGAAAAATGATTCAACTTTAAATGATTAATTTTTAACTGTGACCGATGCACATTTGTTTACCATTAGCATCCATCTTGCTTTGGCGACTTGGCGCCGTTGTAATTAGAGTGTGTTCCAATTTGTAGATTTCAACCAATAATGTTTTGGGTGCTTATTGTTGAATTGTGTACATTTATTACAAATTTCAATTGTATTTTCCTCCTTCACTTACTATCTCATCATCTCTTAAAGCATTCACTTAAAAAATCAGTGATAACTTTAAAAAAACTAGTTGTCATATTATGTTAATTGATTGATTTCAAATTAATAGTATACAAATAATTTCTGTGCCTATATATATATATATATGTTGTAATAAGAGCATCGTGATCATGAGTTTAAAAGCTGTTTGTATTTACTTTAATATTAAAACTTATCTCTATTTTATCTGTGTTCTCTTTGTTTAACATTTTCCTTACAGGCAGTACAAATATTGTACATGTATTTGTTTTTTCTCTTGGGATTTATGATTTCTGCAAATTTTACACCAGATAACACGTTAGGATTTTCTCCCACTGCAGGCCTAATCTGTGGAATATTCTAATCATTTGATGAAGTCTTACTTTAGTTATTTTGAATCTGACAGAAGAACAATAAAAATTTGATTTATGTAATGATTCAAATTAAGGGATACTGAGAATAAAAATGAGTTTAGAAAAAAACAAACTAAAATTACCATTAAAGATCTTTAGATAATATTTAAAAATTTTAGTAAATATACATAATTAACAAATTGTAAGTGATTTTAATAATTAAAGTAATAAAAATTATATTTTTATAATAGTTTCATTATATAAATAGGTAATTTTAATAAATACATACACTACTGGTCAAAACTATCGCAAGATTTACCAAATGCATAATATTTGGAGTTAATTTGAATACATTGGTTTACAATCCATTGTGGATCATGGGAACTGACATTTAACATTGAAGATTTTGTCACCAAGGGCATTTAGGATATACTGACCAGAAATTGATGAAGACAAAAAGGTATTTCATTGTACTCTATTTCATAGAAAACTAATAATGATTTGAAATTTTCTTTAATGGTTTTGTTTTCTATGGGTATTGTTTATATGCATTTTCATAAACATAGCACACATATTCAGGAAGATATAAGGTTTCTTGAAAAATCCCAAATTTTCCCACATGTTTTTTGTTTATAACATGCAGAGTTTTCAATGAAATTATATGAAACTTTCAGAATTTTCGCCAATATGTTAGCGAAGCATTGTATTAAAATTTGAAGTGACTATTAGAGGAAATATTAGTATTTGTTGTAAATAATTTTTAATGGTATATGTATGAACCTTTGCTTTATTTTTCTTTCATAACTTCAAAGCTAGATATATAGGGCAGCTTTTATTAAACATTCCAATTTAAATATTGTTAAGATTCAGAAAGGTAACATTTTCGCAGTGAGGTGAATTTCGGTTGCACTCTAAGAGAATCTAAATGATGAGGGTTCTTTCACAAACTGATATTTTTTAAACTCGAATCTTTGAATTGTTATTGATGAAATGTAATTTAAATAATGTGTTTAATTAATAAGTTTATATAGGTATTCAGGATATTCAACTTTCATAAAATTCAATGTTACTATTCAGAGATTCAAGTTTAAAACTATTAATTTGTGGAAATACTTGTCAAAAATTTAAGTGGAGATTTATAGGATAATTTGTTTTATTAAGAAAAAAAACCCTATTTATTCTGCATACATTCAAAAGAGTATTTACAATGACACATTTCAAGCGATATTACCAAAATACCCATCACATTTGGATTATTAACATAACTTTTATGATTTGGCTTAATTAAAGTTATTACTTAATATATGCAATATCTAGTTGAAAATGTATTCAACAAGTCAAAGTAAGCATTTAATTTAGATATTGTTTTTCTGGGATTTCAACCATGTTGATGCTATGGCTTGTTGGGATTTTCCTTGATTTTTTTTTTAAAGCCATATTCAAAATTTGTTCTTTATTTTGTATTTCTTTTCTTTTTTAGCCTTCAAACTGATTGAAGGAAGTCAAGCATTATTACAAAAAGCTGTGTATCTGTTTGGAAATTTAGTATGCTTAGCTTTAGCTTTGTACAAATGTTCATCCATGGGACTTCTTCCAACATATGCCTCTGACTGGTTAGATTTTGTTCAACCGCAAGAGGTAACAATAAAATTATGTTAATATAAAAGATTTAAAAGTTTAAAATAATTTCTTCTGTTTGTATATGTAAAGTGGCCTTTCTTTAAAATTTCAGCAAAGATTACAATCTATATTATGAATTTGTTTTTATGAGGAATTTCCTGTAAGAATTTTTTAAAATTGTATTTTAATACTTAAGATTTAAAGGTCAGTGTCAACATTATTTGTTAATATGACTTTTGGAAAATGCAACATTTTTTATGGCTGATTATCAAAAAAGTGCTTAATTCGAAAGTACTTGATTTTTAAAATCCTATTTTGTTGAAACATACAACCAACCTGTAGATATGTATCAGCCAGAGCATCTCTAGGAGAGAAATATAATACAGACCTACCCAATTTGTTTTTTATTAATTTCTTTTGTGAAATTAATAAAATTCTTATATAAATAAGATAAGAAAGATACTTAAAATATATGAAAGAAATTTCCAAGCATCTCCTTCGAATAAGATTGATTCAAATTGGCTTTTGTGGGAACTAGCCCCAGCCAAAAATAATAATCCCTAAAATCTGCTTTGAATTATGGCTATGTCTATTACATTTAACTCTTTGAAGCATGGTGGGTTATTTTCTGAACCACTCTGAATGGTGCATCTTTTATACATTCTTGCTGAATAGCACTTATTATAAAAACCATATAATAGCAAAAACACACAGATTAATTTTTAGGAATTGAAACAAGCTAATAACAATGTCTTTAAGTTTCCTAAAGCGCTAAATCAATCCTTACACTCACATGCATATAATTATGCATCTTATTATCTTTCATGCCCCAAAGAGTTAAGTAGCTGTGTGAAGGCTACAACTGGCTGCATCAACAACCTGTGGCTTGATATGTGTTTCTATGTGTCTATGGGCTGCTTGAAGAGATCCGTGAAATTTCACTGCTTGATTCACAGATTCATAATGCAGAGGAGCTTGACTTATTCAAAGTTGATGGGACCATAATAAAATTTTGAATTTATCCAAAAATTTGAGTTCCTAAAAACAAGATCTAAAACTAAGTACAGCCGCAGAAACAATTTTTAAGCTAAAAAAATTTTGCAAATATTTATTTTTGATTTTTAATGGTTCAGTGAATAATAAATAAACAGTAGGTAATTTCAGTGAATAAAGGGCTGATAATTGTATTTAAAAAATTAATTTTTAAAATAATTTTGCTAAATAAGCAATTGCATTAAATAAAAAGTATACTGCATTTTGATTTTAACAATTGTATGATAAAACTTCAAAATAAATATTACAATTTGCATCTAACGTGTTCAGAGATTCTTTAAAAAGTTAGAATTGGTATTGCTTTTTTTATTCAATGCACATTCATGTAAAATAAAAGATACTTATTATATTCCTCAGATATAGAGTTATTTATAATTAATGAAGAAAATTCAGAAATAATTTTTTTCAATTTTTAGTTTTAACTTTAAGAAAACTAAAATAATTTCAAATTATAGATGATATCTTAACTTTATTTTAATAAGAAATTCTAGGTCAAGAGAAGAAAAGTTGAATTAAAAACATAAAGACATTCAAAGTAGCCAAGTCCCATTGTATGGAGTTTTATTTAGAATATCAATTATTTTTGTATAAAACTAAATTCTGTTTGAATTTTTAGTTACTTCTAAAATGCACTTACATCACATTCAGGACTATTTGACTGTGTTTAATGATTCACTGTGTATTGCTTTGCCTGTGCTGCTATCTTGAATTGTCATGACTATAATGTATCTTTGCACAAATTTTTCCAATAAGGCCCTGTGCTGGTAATCCATTGTCAAGAAATTCAACATGAAAGGATTCGTATAAAATCAAATCTCAACAAGTTTAATGTTGACTGCTGGTGAAAATTCAATTGAACTGGAAAACTTAAATTTTTAGATAAGATTTATGAAATTCATGTGTGGCTATTCTTTGAAGGTAGGGTAAATTCCCTGTCAAATCAACCAATGGCCGAGACATTATATCTTTGGATTTTATTGATTTTTGGCTCGGAAGTAGTGCTAATACATTAGATGAAAAACACAAATTTTTAGATTATATGAACAATTTGTGTCCGAGTTATGGATCTTTGAAAATTTCATAATCTTTAAATGATTGTAACTCAAGAACTATTTTACCTAGAGAGCTGAAATCTGTGTCATTTTGTTCAGTTTTTTTATGGTGTTTTATAAAATAACAAGACCATTTTTAAAAAAAAATTAACACACAATTTTTAATTTTTTTTAAATTTAATTAACCTCATATTAGCAACATTTATGCCAAATTTCTTGATGGTATTCCTTTGTTATCATCATTAAGAATTTTTTTTTTTTTTTCATTTTCCGTATTCATATCATAGTTCAGTCAATGTGGGTTTGAAAAAAACATTAAATCATATAGTTTTAAAAATTGTTACACACGTTTGTGAGTAGGACTGGGCGATGTATTGATTTATCGAAAAATATCGATTTGACAACCTATATCGCTAAATCGATTTAAGCTTACGCTGATTCCCGATGTCTAAGCCGATTCCCTCCCGCAAGCGCGAACATGTGTTCTCCTTTCGTCAATCGTGGACGAAACATTAGCGCATGCGTCATATCGATAGACCTTCAACCGCAACTGACAAAAAGTGGACATCGATTTAGCTTGATTGCCGACGTGCTCACCATTTGCATGCAGTGGCGGACTGGGTCTGAAAATAGTGGTTGCCAGGAGTCAGTGAGGGCCCACACATATCTATAATCATAATATGAATTCATATATATATATTATTTTTTATTTAATTTTTTTATATTTAATTATATTAATTTAAATCTATAATATTTAATAATTATGTATTCAGTTTAATTTTTTAATATATATTTAATTTTTCCGCATCTTTAAAATAAATCCCTTTTAACACCCCTTAATTTTCTGCATTTAAAATAGCGAAATTATAATTAAAGTTATTTGATTTTAAATTCCAGAAGTTAAATATTTCGTATACGGTTTTAGCGACAAAGTATGAAGGTGAAATGCTGCCCAATGGTAGGGCATCTGTTGAAAGAGCCAGGAACCTTTAAAACAAACTTCTTTGGATGATTTAGAGTTTAGTAATTTGTACTGGTAATGTTTCAGTAATTTGTAACTAAACTGGTATCATTAAAAAGACATTTTTGAATTATAAGTAATTCAAAAATCATTTTGTTAGATAGTATTTTTTGAAAATATTGTGAAAAAACGCCAAAATCTTGCTTAACTTGTAAGTAAATGAAATTTTAATTTACTTTTGGATGAAAAACTTAGAATGAAATTTAAATGTTTGACTTGTTTATACTTGTTGTTTCTTAAAAGCACTTCATGGCAATTTTTTTAAAGAATATTAATTTCCATCGAAATAAAATACTTTTCAAAACCAATTTTCTAAAATGTTTTTATTTTAAGCATACTATAATGATATGTTATTTCATCTAAAAACAAGCTTAAAAATTTATCAAAGTGTAATTTTCTAATATCGATATATCGTTAAATCATGATATAAAGCTGGTTATACATCACGATGTAAGATTTTCAACATCGCCCAGTCCTATTTGTGAGGAGCTTCTGATGAACATACTAAAAGTCCCCGGTCCTGGGGTGAGAAAATTTGTGCTGCCATCTTTGATTTCCCCCCCCCCCCTTTTTTTTTTTAGTTTTTCTTGAACATGTCGAAAATTATTCAGTTTTCAAATTGCAATTGATTTAACAAATTAAAGAGCTCAAAATTCCCTACAAATAAATGCTTTTATTGTTCTTCTAGCTTTAGTAGTTTCTGAGATAATGGGTCTCAAAGTTTGTCGCCATCTTGGATTTCATCCTCTTTTTTTAGTTTTTCTTTACAACAAAGTAAAGAACGTAAAATTCTTTACAAACACATACATTTATTTTTCTTCTAGCTTTAATAGTTTCTAAGATATTTAAGAAAAACTAAAAAAAGGAGGAATGAAATCCAAAATAGTAGCAAACTTTGAAATCCATTATCTCAGAAAGTATTAAAAGAAATCCATCGAGAATAAGATTCTATGAGTGTAAGGGAAACTCAGTGCTCATTCCTTGGCTCAACCTTGTTTTCACCAGAATTCCATAAAAATTGGTCTTCATTTAATTTACAACTGAACTTCATTAATGTTTAAATTCTGATAATAATTAATGTATTAATTTCTTTATGAAACTTGAATGTAATTAATTCTTCGTGTAATAGATATTCAAAGTTTTTATACTTTCTTTTTGTTTATCCCTGCATTTCATGTTATTACCACGTTTTTATTAACTTGGTTTCTTGTCTGTCTGTCCGGTACAAATTTTGCAATGAATTTTAAACTCGCTTCCCGATGAGCTAGAGACTTGAAACTTTAAACATAGCTCAGAACTAGATGACAATGCAATATTAATTTGCTTTCTTGTCTGTCTGTTTGTCTCTTAATTTTTTATTTCATATTTCGTGTTTTACCGACCCAGAGCTTCGGTAGATGGCGCTGTCCAGGCGTCACTTGTGAATAGCGAGGAAGGGAAATCTCGAGTTTGAAGGATTCCAAGAAATCGCGGGGGAACATCGAAGAGTGGATTGAAGTTCGGAGGGAAGGGTTTGCTATACCAGAGTGACAATAATTTGTTTGCCGTGAAATTCCAGAGGGGGGGAAGTAAAATGCTCTTCGGGTGCTAGTTGTTTTCACGAAGATTTCTGCGTCAAGTAACTTAATTTTTCAGGAAAATAACAATTTTCTATTTATGATCAGGTGAAGAGAAACTGAAATAAACCTGAAATTTGCCACATGTCTCCATCATAATCTCATCAAGATGGTTAAAATCAATTGCAAAATTTCACACACAGAAGACTAAAAAGCAGAAAATAATTATTTAAATAAAATAAAAATTTCAATATACCACGTTTTTAAAACGGACTAAAAAGTAAAAAATAATTTCTTCTAGCCCCATACTGATTTGTAACCCCATACAGATTTAAAGCGAAAAACGTGGGCGCATGCAATATTTAATAGTAAGGAGTGTAGGGAGTAGCTGTCATTGAGAAAACTCACACAACAGTTCATATAATTTCCATTGCAAAAAAATTGTTAGTGACTGAAATAAACTACTTATGCACAAATTATCTATTGCATGCGCCCAACGTTTTTCGTTTTAAATCTGTATGGGGTTACAAATCTGTCTGGGGCTAGAAGAAATTATTTTTTACTTTTTAGTCCGTTTTAAAAACGTGGTATATTGAAATTTTTATTTTATTTAAATATTTTATTTCTGAGCATGCATTCATTGTATTTTGAACTGTGTAATAAATCCAGCTTTGCTCAAGATGAAAATATTTTCATGTTTTTTATTCATAAAGCATTGTTTCATTAATTGTCATGAAACTATCACTTAAACATTCCTCGTATTTTAGTATTTGTGAGTAAATTTTGAGGAACTTCTAATGTAACAAATATTTATAACAAAGGTTACAGTTATCACATATGAAATCAGCTGTTGAGAGCTGTATGGTGTTAATGTCATATGTGAGGAATTAAAATAAAATTTAAAAAAAACAACAACGTTTCTACATGTGGAAACTTTGTTTTTTAATTTATAATAAATAACTATTTAATGGATTATCAAAATCCATCACTAAAAGCTCTCTTATGCTTCAAAGCATTTGTGAGCAAAATTAGAAGAAAATCTATTCAGTAATTAGGATTTCTATGGATGAGTTTTTTTGGTGTGTGTGTGTGGGGGGG
>BGPR01006925.1:0-75599 GCA_013235015.1 Araneus ventricosus
TCGTACTTCGTTCAGAAGTTACGTATTGCTTTCCTCCAAATCCGCTTGGGACTTCCCGGTGGTCTTTTGGGAGCTGGGGTCATCATTTAAACATCATCCTGAAACGTGTTGTGTGGGAATGCTCAACTGACTCTGGAAGAAATTTCTCACAACTCAATTCTAGAGATTGAAGTGTTCTAAACTCAAACATACCCCTTGTCAACCAGTTCGACAATTTTGAAACTTTATCACCTGGTCATTTCCTTGCTCAGAGTGAACCTTTGACTTCATTTGGTAGACTACCTCATAATATAACAGAAAAAATATAGACTTTCTAAAGTGGAAAAAAAAATTACAGAAATATAGTCGGCTTTAAATTTGAGGTTATGGAAAAAAAAGATTATTTAAACTCCTTACAGCAACACTGGTAAATGGATGTTTTCCAAAATAATGTAAAGCTAGGTGCACTGAGTGTTGATCAAAGATGAAAATATATGCCCAATGTAAAAATTGGCTAACTGGCAGAATATCTGAAATAATTATTAGTAAAGATGAAAAAAGTAAAGAGCATTCAATGTTTTTTATTTACCCTACTGGTAAAACACTTAAAAAGAAATGTAAGAGATGTGTATTGTTCTTCCCATAAATGATTTGATTTTCTGTATGTAAAATGCACCAAGCGCAATATTAATATTATATTACTCTATGTTTTATTGCATTAATATCGTCATGTGTTTAAAATAATTGTGTTTCTTATTATTAGTACTGTAGTAGTATTTTATCTATAACATGTTGAAACCCTTAAGGTTTCAAGGTCAAGCAAGTAATTAAGCTGGGGAAACATTTTTTATCCAACTGGTCAGGCTTGCTGGCTGTTGCACACACCGAGAACAATATTGCTTCTACTGTCAGTGTAAAATTCTTGCCCGTCGTAATAAAAGAGTTTGTTATTGGAAAGAAGAGCGTAATCCTTTTTCAGGAAAATCAAAAACCACACAGAACTTTAAACAGAACATCATACCGTGATGTCCACACAATTTGTAACAATGTTTCCTATTATTGTAATTTAATTCAAACCAATTTATCGTTTATCAAATCCTTCATTTCCCATTTTTTACCACTGTGAAAGTTATGATAAATATTGTTTTCTTTGAATATGAACAGAAACGGCCTTTCTCTGTTACACGCAACACGGATGTTCCAAGCAGCCTTCCATTCCCAAAACGTTTCCTAAAACAACTTCTACAGCTCTCCTTCTCGCGTTGGCAAGAAAAAGCTGGGTGGGATAATGGTGATTCTGGCAGATCGGTTTTACAGCATTATACCGAAAATATCAAAGGGAAACAGCTGCACTGGTCCAGAGAATGCATCGAATACGCCACTGGCCATGGGCCCTTCCCCCCAACTCCTCAAGGAATTCAGTCCGGATCCCATTCACAGACTACTGCTGATGTGGAGAAATAGGGAAATCCCTTTCACTACCACCTTAAGGTGCCCACTTACTTTATCTTATCACCACAAGACCAAACCCACAATTCAC
This sequence comes from Araneus ventricosus, assembly GCA_013235015.1. NCBI lineage: Eukaryota > Metazoa > Arthropoda > Arachnida > Araneae > Araneidae > Araneus > Araneus ventricosus. The sequence continues at coordinate 1,520 of BGPR01006925.1, forward strand.
AGTCCATTGGTGGAAGAGCTTTCTATCAGAAAACTCTCAAGACAGAAATATAGATTATTTAATCCATTTCCTGGCTAACACAGAGACCCTAATTAAAGTCAAAATGCAACACCGTCACATACTCTCCAGCCTGAGAAATGATGCTGGAATTGACCTCAAGAAGTTCGATGAATACCCAGTTGAGCAGAAGAGCAGTTGCTTGAAAACAGCAACACCCAGCAACCGCAATTCTTCAAACATTCATTTCGAAAAATTCACATTTCATCACTGCCAACACTTGTGTATTTAAGGCGTCCCTCAATATAAACGCTTAAGACAGAACAAAAGAAAACAAACAGTGCTTTTGATTTTTAAGGATGGTTGCGATATATCAATATAACGGTGGTATATTACGTTTCTGAAGATTGCCTCTCATCGCATCGAACAGCTATTTACAGATCAGCTGATTTGCTATACTAAAAAAAATGTAACTAAAGGAAACATTCAACCTTTCACTGCACCCAAGCCATGATAACTCTCTTGTCAATATTTTATATTCTCACTCGGATTGTAATCTTGTCTTTTATTTTATTCTCTATTCACTATAATTATGTTTCAAGTGTTTTTTATAACTAATGGTATTTTTTTTTGCTTTTTGCTTTTCAATGGCATTTCACACATACTCATCCAATAACAAGGGGCCGTTTAGGCTCAGGGACAGGGAATTGTATGCTATTGGTGGTACGTGTACTACGGCATGAAGACCACATACAGCACACCTGACGAGAAAAGAACTACGAGGTAAGCGCTCCTATGCAATAAAAGCATAAGATGGGGAGAAAGTCAAGAATAAGTTGTGAAGCATTACCGATTTGAACAAAGACGTGTGGAGACGTGTAGAAGAACAGACACTTACAATGCACATTTATTTGGTTTGTGATTCTAACACTGTTACTTGGAAGAAGCGGTGGTTGGAATCTTTGGCTCACCCTAACTTAATTATCTGTGTTATCCACACTGCTGTAAGCTCTGTCTCATTACGTAACGCATAGCCGTTTTACTATACCTAGACACCACTTTCATGACTATAGCTGCAATCGTTAAGTTTGGGATCGACCGTTATAACCCCTTGCCATACATTTTATTTAACCTCTTAATTAGATGCCACCACCCATGTGGGATATTTTTTTTTATTATTTCAATCTATATTTAAGAATGGTAGGGAATGAGGGCATTTAGCGTGTCCGGTTAATTTTTATTTAAAATTAATTGTTACGTTGACTTAAATTCAGTTTCAATAGCAAACAAAACTTCTGTAATTCGATGCGCATGTCCGCAGAGTCGCCATTGTATTTTAAGGGGTTAAGTGGGTAGCCTGTATATATGATATAGCTGGCATTCTGGCCTGTAATTTATGGGTACAAAATGTTAGGAGTTTCTCAAAAGTGGGCTTGCATTACGAAGAACGTCACTTGAAAAAGTTAGAATAATGCTCTGTAATGCAATGTAAAAGTATACCAATCTAATTTCTTCCTGGAGCATTATAGTTTTGTTGCAGTATTTTTTGGATCTTTCCTTAGCAACGAGTCGAAATACGTCACTAACGAACCATTTCTTTCCCTTGATGCTAGGGATGTTAAAACAAAAATTCAGTCTGGGATCAGATCTAGAATACCGATTTATCAAGGATTAATCTCCGAAATGTAGATTATGTTCAGTGGCGAAGAAGCATGAGTAAACCAAATCCAATCTTCTGAGATGCTCGAATGGTAAACAAATAGAGCTATTTCTGAGACGTCATTTTATATTAGGAATAGTCTTGATAGGGCAACATATATTATTATACTAGTGAGAATCAAGTGTTCAAATCACATAAAAGTTATAATTCCATACATCTCAGTTTCATAATCTTCAGGAAAAGATTTAAGAATGAAATCGCATCAGATTACACGGAAAAAACTTTCTATACCAGCTCTTTAGCTGAAATTGAGTGAATCATAGAGAATACAAGAAATCTAACGATTTTTTTACAGTTCCTCTTATGTTGCTATTCTCTTTTCTTAAAGGAAAATTAGGAAACTTCGTCATATATTCGTTTGGACTCAATTCCAGCTGTGTTCGTAAAATAAAAAAAGGTGCTTCAATATTCCGTTATTATGTTTGAAAATTTTGAGATGGATCTAACAAGGTCGACATGGTTTTAATAACAAAAACATCAGAACTTCAGTATATGATAAACATATTAAGTTTGACCGACCAAATTATATCGACTTCTAAAATATTAGCATTTCAGTTTCATTTAACAAAAAACAAGTATCAAAATGCATTTTTTATAAAAGAAAGAATCAAAAGCAAATTTAGGGTCCTTTAATTTTCGTTAATTGCATTTTATACCTAACATTTCGAAATTTCGTCCCTTAAGAGAGACGGAAAAACATAAAACACATGTAATGGCTCAGTTCCAGTCTTATAAGAAAACATGACAAAAAAAAAACGCTACAAAATTCAGCTGATATACTTTTTAAGATTTTTCCATTTTATTTCCTGAATAATTCAGGACCCTACCGTCGATACGGTATTAAAATGTGTTGTTAAAATCTCTTTTTTTCGCCGCTCAATATAGAACTTTGGCTCTGCCATTGAAGTCTTTAATAGTTGATTTTAAGTTTGAAAACTTTCCTTTTGGGATCAGTTAATGTTTATAGGACTTATTTACGTCCGATACATGATGTCTCCATTTGGACTTGCATTCAGATTTTTAAAGTTTATAAAGACCTTATACTCCACAAAAATACTTGAAATTTTACGATGCAGGGGCTACATGGCTTGGATTTTTTGGTACGCAACTTATGGAGTCACTTTTCAGTCATAAAACTAAATTTTATACATTTTCTGTAAAACATATAATCATTTATTCTTCTTTCACATAGAATGCCTCTGGAGATTTCAAGACATGATTTCTTAAAAGTTTGACTCGTATTTTACCTTATTTATATGAATTGTACTTAAGATACTCCTTTGTCGGATATTAATATTTGAAATTGTGGAAGAATATTAGGAGAAGGTATCAGAAAAAAAAAGCAGAAAAGATAGTTGCTCCTAACTTGTTTTTGTGAAAATGCAGCAAATATTATCTGTTTTAACTTTATTTTTAATATTTATTAGAATTTTCCAACATGAGAGACTAAATTTAAGAGTGATTAAATAAAAGAAATCAGAATTATTATTTGTTTAAAAGTAAGTCTTAATGAATAGTCATTTGTAATAAACATTTTAAAATTATAAAACCATACTTACTGATTTATTCAACTGATGAAATACAAGCATGCAGAAAATTCAAATGTTTTTTTTATAAAACTTTATATTTCTTTTTATATATTTTATACTTTTCTGGACAGAAATGGCACCACGAAAGCTACGCAAAAGAAATTTCACAACAGCACCATTCGTTTTTCAAGGGTAAGGAGGGTTTATTTTAATCCTGATTTTTTCATACAAAAAAATGATTGCTGCTGCAGTATTCATGCCGAACTATGATAACTTAAACGTTTTGAAGCAATGTTTCATATTAGTCCAGTCGTATTGCACTTTAACATAGAAAAAAAAAAAATATATAGCAACAATATTATTGCTTTAATTTGTTAAGGTAGGCCATACAAAACATGGTTCGATATTTTGCACTTTGATATAGGACCGGATAGGGTTGGGTGGAGGGGGGGAGGTAAATTCAGACGATCGGTTTTTTTTGGTTTTAAATAAAGGCTGTGTCAGGTGCAGTTTAAAATAAAGTTATAGGTAGTAAAATGATCTATAAAATAGGTCGTCGAGCGTTAAAGATATATGATAGGGCAGGAGTAAACTTTAAAGAACATAAATTTTCAAAAAGTGTTTTTTAATTTTTTACTCCGTGGCTTGAAATTTTGAGAAATTTCACATAGTGCATTATACTAGTAGGTTATGTAAGGTTAGAACGATGTTTTGCTTTATTTTTTTGAAAAAGTGCCTTTTCGAGCAAAAATGTCGTCGGAAAATGCCTGTAACTACTTATTTATCTTTCAAATTCCTTGAAGCCAAATAAAAATCCCTACTCTAAAATATTATTCCCGTTTGAAACTTTGCTTTATAATGAATGGTTTTCCGGTAAAACAATTTACGAAAACTAAGTTTGAAGTTAACATTTTCGTCACCAAACAATATCACTGAGACATTGTGAACATCGCCGAAAAAAGGAAATTTTCCGTTGTTTATGAAAAAATTACGTTCAGGAAAATAAGCGAGGAAGAAGCAATAATTTCAAGAGTTAGCTTTCAGAACTTTACTTAAAATAGACCGTACAAACGCATTTGGTGTTCAACAACACTTTTGAGTGGGGATTTTTTTCTTTGCAATTAAGGTAGATAAATATTTCAGGCATTTTCCATTGCGTACTCAGCCCTAGAAAGGGTTGATTTTTCACAAGTAAACAGATATCGTTCAAAGAAATTCTAACTCCCTGTAATGCCTATTATATAGTAAGCCTGATTTCATCACTGACATTTGTAAAAAAGAGTATCAGCTTTATTTGCAAAAGGTGAAAATAATTTTCAAAATTTAAGTTTTCTATAATTTACTCCTGCCCTAATACTTATCTTCACGTTCGACGACTCCTTCTAAAATAATATCGGCTATCTTCTCTACTATTTTCCTCTTAGATTAATGTCCTTTCGCTAAGCCTGTGAAGCGATGGTTTAATTTCCTCCCTACCTATTCGATCCAATCTCCTTCGCCAAAAAATACAGTGATATTTTCGTATGTGCGACCCTAACGCCTGAAACAATACAATTGCTGTTAATATTTTTTCCATATTCCTGATACTTTTTTCCATGGCAATTCGACTGACTATAAGATTATCTTGAGAAAAAGAGTGAAAAAATTTTCTCTTCTGTTTATAATAGCCCCTAACCGCTTGACTGCCACTTTATTTTTAATCAAATTTCGAACATTTACCAACTATTCACCAGGAACAATACAAGCTTCAGAATCTGATAGTTTATAACATCTTAAAATATTTGCTTGGTACTTCATCATCAAGAAATAATTTTTTAAGAAACAATTTTATGTGGCTTAATTTCTAATTATTAATAATTTCTTCTTAAACAGGGACATAAGAAATGTTTTCTTTTTTAATAACCAAAATAAAACTATGCTCCAGATTCATAAAATTATGCAGCTCTTCTTATCTGGATTGTGTAATTACATTATTTAGAATTCTCAATTTCGTTTACTTTTTGAATATTCATAAAGAAATCAGAGAAAATATTACTTTGCATAAAAAACAGCTTTTTGCGAATTTATACACAACTTTTCGGATTACACGGGCACATGCTCACACAAAAGAAACGTGAACAGTTTATGAACAGTCTTAGGATAGAACACTGGCCTCAGGAATTCCTAGAACAGACTTCGGTTCTGTGCGCCACTTCTCAATCTACCTTTGCTGTTAGGCTCACCATCAGCAAAACATCAGTTCATCTGTAAATAAGAACCCTAATGTAGTCTCAAAATTTCCCATCAAACAGTGGTTCCAATAAAGGGAGGTGAAATGATACGTAAAGATACGTCATGGCAAAAAACCATACAAAATTTTGTATTCACCATTTGATAAGCTCCATATATTTCTATGAATATTGGGTACATTGAAATACTTTTGGAATCTAGATTGATAAGAAGAAAAAAAGTTCATTTAGATTATTAAGACAAAATTGATTTGATCTGTTAATTTATTTGTTAATAAATCATTAATTAAAAATCGAGACATTTTGCTATGATTTGAGATTAAATGAAGCATCAATGTTTATATTTGATCAAAATTTGGCGAAAAGCTTACACCATCTCCTTAGGTTTCAGCACATTATTATCTCAAAATAATAATAAGAATATTAATTAGCTGATAATTGATTTTTTTATTATTTAAAGCAACATTCTGCTCCATAAAGTGTTAATACATTAATAATATTAGTGGCTTTTTTTTGAAATTAAAAGATATAGCATCTCTGATAAATAGCTTTACCATGGGCATCTAAAAACTGATGAATTTGGTAGTAAAAGCATGCTAGACGGCCTTAGAAAGAAAAGGTTAATTACGTAAGTTAAAATTAGTTTTTGAAACCTGAATTTTATCTACTGAAGCTACAAGGAGTCATTGAAATTTATTAATAATGTCTTAAATTATGATGAATAACATCATACATAAATATGATTACGCTGTGCCAAATATCATTTATAAGTACATCATATTAAATTGCAGTATTGTTTACTTGTTTTCTTGATTTTCGGTAATGTTTTTCCATGCCGAATGTTTTTTTATCAATATATAACAGTATTTAAATGGTTCGTTGATTAAAAGTAGTTAGTAGTAATTTGTCATTAAGAATTGTCGTAAAGAAAAATATTTTAATTATGTAAGTGACAGCTCTTACTGATAAATATTCTTCCAACTTAAGTTTTTCTCGCCATATTGCAAATTAATTACATCCAGATGCAAGAAAGCGTGAGTTACATTAAAGAAATTTACATACGAAGGCAAAAAATATTTTGCTCAGTTGCGCAATATAATTATATGAGCCTATAGTAATTTTCTTTAACATTAATTACAGTTCAATTTTTTTTGCATATATACATTAAGATTGGCCTTTGTAGTATAACTTGACGAAAAATTTATAATATTTTTTAAAGCACCCCTAAGTATTTTTCCTTTTACCATAATATGTAAGTATGCCAAATATTTTTCAATATACAAAGGTTAACCCCTTGCCGCATCCAGCTTGATTAACATTGAGGACAGGTGCGAATTATAGAATGCGCCAGCGAATATGTATATAATCTGAGTAAAACTATCGAGAAGGTGGAGAGATGCCACTCCTCTCTAACCTCGTATTAACAACGACCTCTCGCTCCGACGTTTCCACTGACAAGGTTTGGCTGATCGGAGCGAAGAGGGTGCAGAAGGCTCTCCATAACTCAACCTGGCTATCCAGGAAACAGCGGGAAGTTATCCCTACAGAGAAATATCTGGCTGCTTTCAAGGTGCAGCAAGGGAGAGGAAAGTTGAGGAAGATCGATGCATTATATATTATTAGATGACTGAGTACGGCAAGAATCTGACTGACGTGGAGGACAATCGGTTCACGAAAAAAATTATAGAGAATCAAGCTCGAACACAAGCATTCTGTGTCATTCATCCATTCAATCTCTAATCTTATTATACTATAAAAATAATGATGTATATGGCTATTAGCGTAGGGGTTTGAGAAAAAAAAGGGATGGCATAATTGCGCCAATTTGGTCTGAGTGTAAAAAGTCACCTGTCCTTAAAAATTGATTTAAATTAAACATTTAAAATTAATAATTTGTTACTCTCATATAATGAAACTGTATTATTTTGATATAATAATTTACACTTTTAATAGCAGTAAATTTTTTGATAAGCTGTAAAACTAAGAAATATGATGCAGTTTTTTAATAATGCATTGAAATAAATGTTCGCGTTTAAGAATAGCCTTCTTTGTGGTCGGGTACTGCTTTCTGTGGTCTTGAAAAAGTGTTTGCTCTTCATCCACAGTTAGAGGCGATGAAAAGCTTATAAATTTTTACCCCTCTTTCGGCTGTTTCCATTGACAATGCTAGGGTTTCCCTAGATGTTTCATATAACTAGTAAGTCGTCCCTATCCCAAAGTTCTGGATTGAGATTCATGAATCCAATTTCTGCACATCAATTTTTTTTATAAATTTAAAGCTTTCCTGAGAAATATGAATTCTACTAATGCTTTTACTGGAGAAAAAAGCAACAAAGAACTTTATTTTTTTGTGATACTTATCCTAAATTCTGGTCGGCTTAAATTGGCAAGCCATTCATTAGAAATCTTGTTAAAATTTACCTTAAAATTTACTTGCACCAGTATGCGTATGCTGCGCGAATATAAGGTTCGTATTCATGCCTAAGATTCTGAGAGCCAAGATCTATCGAGAAACCACAGTTCCACCAAAATTAAAGTTTCGATGTAAAAAAAAGTTTAATGTTACTTTTACAGGAATAACTGTGGTATGCCGCGTATCCATCAACCACCCCATCCTCCTCAAATAATTGACATTTCTCGACAATTGCACTCCAGTGGTTCCAAAACACTGTCAGCTTCCTACTAAACAGGCTAACTTAATAAAGAAAAGGAATTACAAATTATGTTTTTATATTCCAATTTATAGGTTTGTGCGCTGCCAAACTCTGTAGAAAGCTATGGAAACTCTTTTTTATAATTCATGCTTGAAATTTAATTTACACGTTTATACACGCTAAAATTTTGAAATTTTACCAACATCACATTCTAGATGGACTAATTCGCCAAGAATGATACAAAACTCATATGTATGGGATTTAAAATAAACCATCTATTACAGGCATTTTTTAAAGCGTGGGTAGAGGTGCAGCTCATATTCTTATAAAATAGGAGTTCAGCTAAGATGTAACGTCACCAAATTTTTTTAAGATGTGTGAAAAGAATTTTACAAAAGCGACTTCAATAGATGATTAAGAAAACTTTCTTTATTTTAGAATCTGCATATTTTTTCATGTTAAAAGATCCGATCCGGAGAAAACATTTTCTCATATTAGAAGGCTATTAAAAATAATCCAATCCATGATCATATTCGCGAAAGGCTTGACGTGCGTCGGTCGTGGAGGCAGTTAAAATCAGAAAAAACAGTTACAGAACAGTTAACACTGCGCAGGTAAGTTTAAATACTTAGGCAGGGGACTCCCCGGGAAAGACTCGCGATTGAAAGTTAAAGTAGAAGTGCAGTTATTGCAATTTGAAGTAAGAAATAGTAAAAGGAAGTAAAAGTATCGTTAGAAATAATTAAAGAAAGTTAAAAAATTAACTCATTACATATCTAATATAACTAAAGTGAAAGATACAGGCTGGGCCTGAATTTGATACCCACTGGTTTATTATCTTACATCTTTTATCTGTGCAGGAAGATATAAAATATTTTCCGAAAAAGCTAGACACCATAGCACAATGGGTTTTTTAATAATAGCGGCGATCTCCCAAGTTCTGCATTAAATAAAATCATGGAAAATAATTATGATAAACAGCTTAATACAATATGGAGATTGCAAGAAAGAAAGTGGGTCGTGACTCCTGAGCTTTTGAAAACTAACTTCTAATACAACTGTTATCTTGTTCTTCTCTCTACCTCCACATTTTATTTTGATTTTATTGTTTTAATGAAATCAACCTTCGAAAATAGCTTGCATAAATCACTCGAGACGTATTTCAGTGATTATGGTGTGGTGGTATGAGTAAGACAGCTATCGGAAGACGCACACTGATTTAATGCCTACATACATTTCTCTTCCACCAAGATTTTTAAGCACTAGTCTCAATTGAATATGCCCCGGTCCTTGAAATATATTGCATTGCATCTTATTTTTTAGAGAGCAAATCATGAATATATGAAAACTTAAATTTATTGTACATATAAAGGTAAGAAATTCATCTAGCGTATGTAGGTCTATGCGACAAGGTTCATATTTACAACAAGAAAAGAAAAGAAGTTATCTGGCGAATTCATTCCAGGAATTTTAATATCTTGAATATGGAGAACTTAGAAATAAGAGAATATTTACCAATAAAATAAATGGCTTACAAATAAATGAAAGTTTCATGTCTTTAATAATTTTCACAAATCATAAGATTATATAGTAAGATTTAAAAATCGGTGATAAACAATTTTTTTAATCTTTCCTATTAACAAGATTAATTTATAGTTTTATAGTTTTTTTGAATAAATATATAACTATAGAATTTATAGTTTTGCTCTCCATTTTAGTATATATGCTACCTGTACGGCAATTTGGTTCACTCTCCTACACTTTTAATTTGTTCGGTCTCTAATTTTTTTCCAATGTGTGCAGCAATTCTCCTACAATACAATAACATACCTGATGAATATATTGGTTGCTATTCAATGAAAGGAAAGAACAGATAATACAGCATGGGTCTTAAAAATACACCAGAGCTTTTATATTCTCCTAAAAGAGTAGTATCCTTGTTTCTCCTCTAAAATCCCAACCTTTACGAAAAGGATTCAGGCATTTTTTTTTAAACTTTTAAAACATTTTTTTCAAAAGATTATGGTGGCTTTCCAGGTTTTATCTAATCATATTATTTTTTAATGATGAATTAAATTAATAGTAAAATAGTCAGACTTCTTCTGGGAGGGCACCTGGGTTACTAAATAAGATAAAATTATAACTCATGTCTATCTCCAGCTCACCAAAACTGAACGATTTTAGAGTTCGTGTCAGTTCAGAATTACTGGAAAGAGCTTCGTACAGAATTCAGTTCCAAATAATTTTAAATTTATCCGATCTTTATACCTTACTATTGTCATCTTAGAATGTATTTACGAAAATTAAATATAGAATTTTTAATTCATCTATTACGCAGAATTTACTATATAAAACTATAAATTTTTGTACATTCTCAAAGTTTTTTATTTTCATGCTAAATTCTTGAACTCAAATCCGATTCTTATAACACAATTTTGTGGTGGTAGAAATTTTAAAAATTCGTAAAACAAATCGCTAAAGAAATTTTATTTTGTTACTGATATAAAATATATATTTTCTTATTTAATTCCCAAGTTTGACTATCCATTAAATATTTCGGAAAACATATCAAAATATTTTAAGCTTTTTTGTTATTAGCTTCTTCAGAAACATATTAGTTATCGACATTTTACAAGCACATATAAATTGTATTGTTTCGGATTTTGCAACATAAACCAAAACATTCTGTAAATGATTCCAAATACATTTGGAAATGTGAAACTTATGAATAATAGGAAAAAATATCATATGGTACCTTTAATAAAATCCACAGCTTGTTCGAGACCGTAAGTAATCATATCACAGTCGTCCAAAACGTACGCTCCAAGTTTTTTATTCCTGGCAAGAAATCTTTCTGATCGTTCCGCAGTCCATGGTGTACAGCATGCATTCAGTGCCTGTATCCCACCCTGGGGTATAATTTGACCACAAGATACGTTGATCTTCCCTCTCGTGTATCGTAATGTCAACCACCGAGGATAACATCACCATCAATTTCGGCCCTCTCTTCACGGGCCACGTGCTAGCTGGTGAACGAAGACAGTTTACATTTCTTAAACGAAGTGAAAAGTTCATCCAAAACTACGGGCATGATTCTTTTTCTTGTGCCCTGTGTACCATTTTGTTATATTTTCGAATTCAGGAGGCTCCTTAGAGGTATGGAATAAGTATCATCAATTTGGTTAACGTTTATTGATGGATTTGTATTCATACAATAAAGCCGTGAGAATTCCAACCAAAAAATAGACTGATATTTCTATTATAATAAACCGGCAGAATTTGCTAAAAGACACATAGTATCCTCGGTTTGAATCTAAAATAAAATTCTTTTTTAAAATTTTGACTTTGATATGTTCCTAATACAACACGTGACAAAGCGAAGACCTGCTTCACCTGCGTTCAAGACGGAGAATCTGCGTTCAATATCTTCCTGGCTCGGAATATTCCGATTTCATTGAGCGAGTTTGAAAGAATACGGCACGCCCTCTTGCGGCCTTAGCGAGAAAGGATAAGACACTACAGTTAAAACTCTCTACTTATTTTATTATCGTCTCCTCTTGCTCCAGAAATTTCCCAAATCAATAAAACTTACTAAAATTCCACATCTTATCTTATAATTAGTTATAACTTAGGAAGTAACTAAGGAGTAACCAGAAGAGAATAATCTATTTATTGATGCAATATTTCAGTAAAAGATATAGCTTTGCATAAAATAGACAAGCCAAAAGCTGAATTGCATGAACTTTATTATCGATTTAAAAAGTTTTAATAAAATTATACCAGTAATAATAATTATGTAGGTTGCTACATTGTTTCAAAATTTAGCAATTTTTTATTAAATTTCAAAAAAAATGGTGGCAAAACCGCTGTTTTTCAAACAGTAATATTAATTTTAAAATTTAAATTATATCTGCGTGTGCAGTTATAAATGCAATATGCTGCTGTATATCTCTTGAAATGTATATAACTGTGTCTGCGCCCAATATAAATATTTTAAGAATTATTTCTATTATTTTTATGTTATTTGGAAATATGTTCCTATCTATATTAAAAAAGGTGTAAAGTCATTCGAACCAATGAATTTTGAGGTGTCCTTGGCTGTAATTTTATGAAATTGAAGTTGTACTAGATGTTAATTAAAGATATTTAAAGTCTTTATCAAAATTCATAATTTTTTTAATTTCACTAAAGACTTACAGATCATGTCAAAAAAATAAATTAGAGAAAAATACTGAAGGTCATAAAAAAAAAGATGATTTTAATTCCTCTTGTTAGCAAATTCATATTTTCAATCAGATGGAAAAGTAAAATATTCTATTTTCAAACTTTTCCTTCAGTAGAATTTCGGCATTGCAATGTAAAAATTTTCACAAACATGAAGAGTGCTTTTTCAAAAAAAATTGAAACGCTTATCGAGTTACAACAGTAAAATTACAAACAACTGGAGACAATTTTCCATTGTCACCGCATTCCATGGTTTGCAATTGTAATGAGGTTAAAAATGCAACATGACTCCATGACGAAAACAAAATAATAAATTAAAAAACCTTTTAACGACTTTTGAAGTATGTATCAGCGTTATTTATTCTTAACAGATATTTTTTCACCAAAATAGACTGCTATCAGCAAGAACTTTGACTTCTATTAGGGGTGCATTAAATATGCAATCGAAATTAAAACCATGTTGTTGGATGCTGCAAATAAAAGGAGCATCTTGTATGTCATGAGGAATTTCAAGTGTTTCTCTCTTCACAATGTTAAATCATTGAGTAACTATTATAACTTTAGATTTGAAAAACAAATTATGCTTTATTGATTTTTTTGAGATACAATAAAAGCGGTATAAAAACAAAAGAAGCATGATGGTTTTTTATATTTTGAAAAGTTTCATTGTTTCGATAAATGTATCTCATTATTTTTTAATTTCTTGCAATTTCTATTTTTTAATCGTCCCAGAATAACCTGAAAATTAAGTAACCACGATGCCGTTTTATTTATAACAATGTTATTTCAGATAAATATTTGTCTTTATTATTTGGGTTGTTTTAAGTGAGAATAACTGACAGAGAAGGATTAATTGTGTTGCAAGTCTGTGATAGTTATTTAAAGCTTCCCTTGCCCTGAAATTCTGCACTGTGACCTAGTTTGCATTTGCCTCTCCCATAGTTTAAGAATTCTGAGATAAAAAAGAACTCTTCTGCTCAATTAATCTTGTTGAAGTTGCCATTCAATTTAAAGTTAACAATTACATGATAAATTAGTCACAGTGGGTACTGATATAGATTAGAAAGTCATTGTTTTTTTGGAGTAAGTGTCCCCATAAATCCGTCTGTTTGGAACATATAAAATTTAATCAAATCTAACTACTCGTCGATTATCAGAACTGTGCCAATAATGGTTATGATTAACCTTTCAGCACTCGCACACGTTTATGGAGTTATCAGCACATGTGGAGTCATTTTGACCTTAAATTAGCAACAATTATTATGCATGTTGTGGCTCTTCTAACAAAAAAAAAGTTGTCATTAATAATCATATATTTTTTTTTAACTTGCATTTAAGTTTCTTGATTCTCTCATTTCTTTTATTCATTCGATTCAGAAATGAAGCTGATGAAAAAATAGAAAATATGTAAAATAATTAATTTCCGTGCATAAAAAAAATATTTAAATAATAAAATAATTTTTTAAATTATGCTTTTCATCTTTATCATAGTTATAACGTGTAAATAAATCTAAAAGCGCTAATACGCCAACTTGACGGTAAATATGATGGCGAGGAACCCCCCATGAAAAACGAACCTCTACGTTTTCCTGAATCTGCTGCTCTAATCGCTTCCTTTCTAAATCATATGGTTATATGGTTAAACAGCTGCAGGTTTAAAATCACCAGAATTTATTAACAAACGAAAAAATGATTAGGTCAAAAGACCCCACGCGACAGCGAAAGTTAAGTAAAGAGCGAACCATAGAGTGGCGGCTGGTCTCTTAGGTCACAATCCCACAAAATTATTTGGTTTATATTTTCATTTTAAATTTTATTTTGCTTTTCAGCTTTAAGGTTCAATGATAATCAAAAATGACAAAAAAAAAGTAATAAAACGTAAGGTAGAAGAATTAATCAGAATTAAGAGAGACGGGCGAGGCGCAGAGTTTTCCTCTTGGGATCGAAATTCGCGCATTGAGCAACTGGATCTCTCAGTCAGTCGGAAGAAAAAAAGCAATCTTTTCTCCCATTGAGATTAGAACCCCCCTGGATCAGCTCTCGGCAGCTTCTCATTGGCTTCTTTTCGCTTTCTCTGTTAGTCCAGACTTTTAAATAGTTTTTTTTAAATCAAATTCTGTAGGAGTTGTAATTTTTGCTCACTTTATGTTTTTTTTTGGGCTACTGATCACGTATCACGAGGGTTTCCTCACTTTGTAGTAGGAACTTTTGTAGGAATTTTTAGTCATGGCAAAAAATATGAAAACAAATTTTCAAAAAACTAATAAAAAAATTTCAAAACAAGAAATTTTAAAATTTCAAACACTGTCAATTTTTTAATATATCATAATTGTATGCCAAAATAATCAGCATAAAATTTCCCTACGACTTAGGTCTCAACGACTTCTGTAGCATAAGCATTTTGTTTCGTCCTGAGCTGACAAGCCACCACTGGTGATCGCATTATGCATATCATGGATTTGAAATTTCAAAACGCCATAACAAAAGAATGCAAATTCTTTAGCAGCATTATGAAAAAATTAACATTAAATTAGAAACAGTGACGAAAATATAGTAATTAATAAAATAATTTTATCCCAAAAGTACATTCGTGCATTCGAAAGTTCTAAGCGAATGTTCTGAGAAAAATGTACTCATTAATTTCGTATTTGAGCATAATATTCACCAAACTGAAGTGAACTTGAACGCAATCCAGCAAATTTGCTGCTATGACCAATCACAGCTATTTTGGAATAAGAATTCTAAAACATTCTGCCAATCAGCATTCTGCAATAGTGTAAAACGACCAATGCGTCAGATATAGCTTTATGTAAGTGGAAAAGAAGAATCCAAGAAATCTCAATCTTTTATTGCGGGACAAGTACGGAAGCAATAGCAGATATAGTTAGCTAAAAGTAAATCAAAATTGCCTGTCGAAATGAAGCATTTTTGGAGAGGAGGAACTGGCCTATTTCTCCAGCCAAGAACACAGTATTTATATACTTATTTAATTTATTAAAGAAATATAATTATATTGAGAGCCTAACACTATTAGCAAAAGCTACTCGAAAAATATTCTAATTATTATAGTTCGAATTTATGTTATCAACTAGTTGTAAAATTATCCATACATATTTATATTTAATATAAAGCGAAAGATTTCTAGCATTCTATATACATATACTGATAAAATTTTTGTTCACATTAAATAATTTAGAGCATTTATTATTATTTTTTTAGTAATAAGGCACTCATGCATATATTTGAAACGAGTTTTTAAGTTTTTAGAGGCAAATTTAAAATTCTAATTTTCTTATCGTTGATTTTTTATTCTTCAAGTAAAATTGGTAGTTATAGCCATCACCATTCAGGATATGACACTAACTGAATTTAAATATTAATTTTAACCCAAAAAAGGCTTTTAATATTAGCATGGAAATTAAATTTTATAGAACAGTTATATAATATGTTTACATTCTTTAATCAAAAAATTAAATTGCACATACATTTATTTTCAATTTTTTAGAGTATAAAATTTTAAAATAAATTAAGGTAGCTTCAGAAATGCTTCTTTTCATTAAAAAAATGTTAGTGCTGTAAATAATGTGTCCTTAAAGATGAAAAAAAATGTAGACATTTTACTACGCGGATAAGTATGTTGCAATTGATTGTAGGTACTCTTGAAACATGTTGTTCAAATTAATCATGTAGCGAATTTATTTAAAATTTCCATGATACTTTAACGAAGTGAATAAGGTCACTTTTTTCAAATGTCATTTGAAAGATAGTAAAATAAATTGTGAGAAAGCCTGAAATCATTACAAAGTACCCTAGCTTACGATTATCTCTAAGAATGCATTATTTTTGTGGTTTTGGTCCTTTGTAGAAGAACGATATAATTTCCGTTTCTTTTTTCAAATATTATTTTTTTTTAATGTTGAAAGCCAAAATATCACATTCCTTTTGTTTAGTTCTTTTTTTTAAAAAATGCTTCACGCCATAAAGGTCTTTTCTTTTATTTAATTACACAAACAATTCTTGTCATATTAGTCATTTTTTTGTTTTTTTAAAAATATTTTTTATACTGACGAAATAATGGAAAAGTTCCCTGAATGTATATGGATGAATGCTGTATGTGAGTGCTCTTTCTTAATGATTTTTTAACTAAATGATGCAGCTCAAAATACAATAAATTTCTCAAAAAACAGTTTATATAATTGCTTTCTTCTTTTTTTTGAAATTTATTTCGCACTTTTATTTTGTTCAAACATACTTTGTTTATGAAATATTAAATTTATTATTTTACTTACATCCCTTTTTTTGCATCTTAGTTTTCACTTATAATTTATTATTATAAATGTTCTAGAATCTTGAAATCAATATTTTTTTTAAATTCATTCTTAGATCGGACCACACTTATGAAATCAAAATTCTATTAAAATTAACTTTCAAATAAGTTCACCAGAAAACTCTCCAAAATATGTATTGTGCATATAATATTAAAACTATTACATCAAGAACTGAGGTAAAATCTATAATAATTCAGCTTTACAAACTTGCAGAAACCAAGGCAAAAACTACCAGAATTAATTATATCTTGAAGAATTTTTTAGCATTTCTTCCTGTATTTTCCACGTAGTACAAAACCTCTATTTTTTCCTTCTCAAACCTATTTCACGGATATCCTATTAATGCTGTTAAATGCTGATTTTCAGTAACTGAAATATTATTGATTAATTCGAAATAAACAGAATTTAAAAATGAATTTGTAAATAATTTCTTATTCCTTTCACTTACCATAAAATTATCCATTAACCCTCATATGTCATAGTTTAAGGGAAAAAAACTTGATACATCATTTATCCTGTATTAATTCTGGTATATGCTATCCTAATCCATTGTGTCCATTCTGATCGTGCTGTAATAATTAATTTCTAAACTATTAGAATAACATATACTTCCAACTGGAAGAATGTCTAAATAACGTAAATAATTATATTTTTATGTTGCGTGATTCAATAAATGTACTCCCTGAAAAAATTATTAAATCTAAATTTTATACAGTCCCCATCCACGTTGTCATACATAGCAAAAGCCATTAGCATTTCACTAATATTTTAAACAAAAAAATTCACTCTTCTGCTTGTGACTAAAGGCAACCGAGTTGTAAGCTTTAAATATCACTATTTGAACCAATTTTGACAGCATTTCAATGGTAGATCAGCCATTAAAGAGTATCGATTGCGCTGAGCGTACACTAATTTGTTTAAAATAATGAAATTTTCTCAAACTTCATAACTCAGTCAATTAGTAGTAAGAACAGTTCATATTTTTAAAGAGAATTTAAAAAAAAGAGAATTTTATCGAGAAATTCTAATGGTACATTCCTAAAGGTTTGCAGTCATTAAATCTTTTCCTCTTCAGTAATTTATCTTGTATAAATGCCCACAAGAGACAGCTTTTAATGCAAAGATTTATTCAGTGCTAATTATGGCGAATGCTCTTGCATCAGAAAATACTATTAAAACAAACTAACAGTTAATCAGTTGATTTTTCTAGAATTTGGGTAATGGTTTACTCTCCTTCTTACATCTCGAGGCCTCAACAGGTAACTAAGAACGAAATTAATTATAATAATTACAAGATTAGCTTATTGCAGTAATTTTATGAAACAAGCTAGTACTTTAATTTCCTTATATTTCCCTCGTAGCTTACATCTTTATTTTCCATTCTCTTCATTTTCTAAACAGTACTTACAAACGGCCAAATAACTAAATCGATGCTCCAATGACTTATGTCTATTCGCTTACCTTTGCCTTAAAATATTTGAATATTCCCGCATGACATTTGTTAAATGAACTGATGAATATGATGTTTTTTTAAGCTTATTTCTTCTATTTTATGAATGGAAGTTTGCCTCTAAAACAGTCATGAGTAAAACTACTTAAAACATTTTTTCTTTTGTTCCTAAATTTTTATTTACATAATTCAGCATGACGTTTTCATAGTTTTCAAAGCATCTTAATGTTCTTATCATCTGCAATACATTCAAACTTTTGACGTTTTGTGTAGATGAGCCATTATTTTAGAAGCTATGCTGCATGAAACCAGGTGGAAGCGATATCAATGTGAAAAGAAATCAAAGAAACAATAATTGAATGACAGAAGTAAAAAAAAATTAAACAGTAAATAAATCAAAAATTTAAAATCTGTGAATAAAACTTTAAGGACCTTAAAACGAAAAAAATTTGGGTTATGAGATTGTGCCTAAATTCGATAAGGAAATTGAAGTTGCTGAAACTGCAAAAACGCTGGGCATCAAAAGTTTGGGGCATTCTGGAAAGTATATGGCGAGCATTCATATGGCAGGTTACATCATGGACACAGTGGTGCTGGTTCTTGTAGCAACAAGTGGAATTGGTAAATCAGGAATGTGACCTATACGCAGAAGAAAGGTTAATATGAGTATCTGCTTTTTCCTCTTGTGAGGGCAGCCAGAGTTGTAGAATAGATTTTACTGAATGAAGTTTTTATCTATTTCCGCTTCCCACTGCTCTGCCATTTGGAATAAAGAAGCATTTTTTAAGAGGTTTCTTAAAATCCCTAGAGGGATAGTGACTGTTAAATGGATCAGCTTCCTTTTGGCAGCCCTGTCCATACCTGCTCAGTTTACCTGAATTCTAATTAACACTTTCAAATAATCATGTGAAAAAAAGTATGGCTTTACTTATAAACTTTTAAATAAATTCTGCAGCTATATGGTTGTGAAAGCAAAGCAAGATCAATATTGTTGTTTTCTGTCCCGAATCAAAACTGAAAACTAAAATTGAACCTCACAGTATTCAATGGGCGGCGCATGTTTCCTGACAAGCAAATATCTTGACAGTGGCAATCTATTCCAGTGATTTAGAAGTCATAGTGTCGGCGAAAAAACGCGACGGCGAAACATCATCAGACATCAGAGTTATGTTAGATTAATTTTGCAAAGTGCGTAAAAGAAAACAACAAAATTGATGATTTTGATAATGCATGGTTACTTTTGCACCATGAGAGCGTGACGCATGATTATGGCAGCCAGCTTGAATCTCATGCCTTGCCCAGCCCATTTTACCTCTCTCTTTGCCATGAGGCGACATGTAGAGGAACTTTATTTTTTCTTGCAAGATGCAGAGCGGTTGCAGAGGTTCTGCGTGAGAACTGTCGGTTTACCTATTTATGCGAGTGCCAGTGTCAGCTCCATGGCAGCAACACTGTAGACGATGTCAGCCACTTCACTTCAACCGATCATGAGTCTTCCTGGCTGGGTCTAGAATTAATCTTCCGCCGTTGGATGCAGCTTGGACTAGTATGTTCGTCATCAGCTACACGTCAATCCAGATGCATCTGTAGTCCTTTCGCTTTTTGCAGGAAGTGTGCTATTTCTCATCACCAATTTTTGTGTTTACGTCGCAACTTTCGATACCAGATGTATCATCCTAGTTTTTACTCCGCATATATTTTTGTTCAAGTGTTTTAATGTTCCAACTGACGAGTTCTTATGTACAATGCCATGTTGAAATATAAATAAATATTTATTGTTGAAATTTTAGCCTGGAGTCTTTTTCGCAACCAATTGATCTGAATCGAAATGAAGCAGGACATATGATGTGGTATCCTCAAGCCCTTCATGTAGTCCCTTCAAATATTAAATATGAACCAGTAAAGTTATTTAGCACAACTTAAAATCAACTTACAGAAATGCGAACTATTATTCAGACGATTTTACTTATTTATGCATTCTATTACGATTGTAAGAGACAGTACATTATTCTTAATTGTTTCTTACATATCGCAGAACTTATTTAAAGAATGCTTAAAATGGATATGCTTTTCAATACTGAAATACTGCATCAGATAGTTTGAAACACAGCGACATTAATATTTTCATGATTGATCAAAAATATTTCTTCACTGCAAACTTTCAACAAAGAAAATCTAATAAAAAGAACTACAAGAAAGCAGAAATATTAACTCTCAGCCGCATTTAACTAAGAGAGCACATATAATGTAGTTGTGTCGGTAATGCAGTTGTTAAATAGAATTTAATGAAAAGCATCCATTAAAAATTCTGTAGACGTCCTTATACGACAAGGGAGAAATACACCTGCCATCGTTGGTTCCTTAACCAGTTCTTTACACAGTTCTTACTAATTATCTGTAAAAAAAATCGCAAAAGTAAAGTATCTACATCGTTTTTCTTCTTGCTAGAAACACGACAGTCGAAACACCCACGAGACCAATCTAGTTACAAATCATTGCGCACCTGCTCGGTGTTTATTTATGTGTCAAGCTGGAACAGAATTTGTTTTTCGTAAGATTTTCGTTCCTGCGCTTTAGAAAGATTTGTCAATGAAAATATTGTTATTGAAAATATTGTTAAATACATGTTGTGTCTGTAATGCAGTTGTTGAATAGAATTTAATGAAAAGCATCCATTAAAAATGTTGTAGACGTCCTTATACGACAAGGGAGAAATAAACCTGCCATCGTTGTTTCCTTAACCAGTTTTTTACACAGTTCTTACTAATTATCTGTGATAAAATCAGATAATTAAAGTATCGACATCGTTTTTCTTCTTGCTAGAAACCCGACAGTCGAAACACCCACGAGATCAATCTAGTTACAAATCATTGCGCACCTGCTCGGTGTTTATTTATGTTTCATGCTGGAACAGAATTTGTTTCTTGTCAGATTTTCGTTGCTGCGCTTTAGAAAGTTTTGTCAAGGAAAATATAAAATCAGAGACTGAACTACTTTCTAGTTGTTTTCTTAATTAAAGAATTTGACAGGTTCTAAAAAAACATTCCTAATAAAACAATTCATGTAAAATTTAGTGTCCTAGGTATAAAAAAGTTAATTAGGAAACAAAACTCAAAACTCCTTTGAAAATCCATAAATGAAGATGGATGTGAGAAGGTGCTGTTTCTTTCTGTATAATTACTTCGAGAATTTCCGGAATAAGTTGTTCTCTAAGAAACCACATTTTAATGAACCTTTCGATATAATTTTACTGAGTTTGTCTAAAAAAATTCATATATCCCTATTTTTATCTAGATCATCGATTTTGTCTGTTTCGAGCAAAGTGAAATAAATCAAATCGCTTTAGTGCAGATAATTTTAAGTATCTTAGAAGAAAAAAGGCAATGTATTTCCAGCAGAAGGTCATAAGAAACAAACAGTTCCTATGTAAATAAAACTATGTTTCCAAATTTTTCTGATTACTCTAATCCCATTTGCTGTAATTAGTATCTAAGTTGGACAGTGAGTCAAGGTATTCATCAAATAAGAGTAGTGTAACATCTTAATTTTGTTCAAAGCAGCCCAAAGTATCTCAGATGGTATCTGAAGAAGAAGTCTAACTTTCTTTCCTATATATGTAAGGGAAGACTGCCTTGCTGGATTACTTCCAGGCAAAACTGGATCATATGTGTACCTCCTGAAGGAAATCCAGGAAAAACTACTATAACCAGCCTTATCACAATAGACGCTTTCCTAGCCACCACGAGCGCGAGGATCAGTGTAAGTATGTATCAATATAGTGTACAGTATGTACATTTTCGGTTCCTCTGGAGATATAAAGATATTGTTATAGCTGGTTAATGGTTCATCTTTGTGATGGGACATACCTGCTTGTGAGGGTTCCATTCATGGGTTGCTCGTAATGTAGTCTTTATTTTGAGTGGTTATCGCCGTGTTGTAATCTGAGGCGGTACCACCATGCCAAGTATAGTAGGGGGTTTCATTTTTTATTTCCGCAGAGAATAATTTGTACATTAAGCGAACGTCACTCACCAGTTTATGACTAATGCCGGTCAAGAGCACAGCCATAAGATAGAACCTACAACTTTCTTCCTCCGATTCATATTCTTCGGCCTACGCCAATGTATACGATCATTTGAACATTAAAATTTCTATAAAATTTGACAAACTTAATTTGTCAAATTGCATGGATAGCAAGTCTTCAGCGCAACTCATGCTCACAGTAAAAAAAGTCTTCTATAAACCGTCAGAAACCCTATTTAGATATAGTCCGAGTTCCATCTTTGCAATTCTAAGATCACTCAGATCACTCACTTGAATCAGTTTAATTAAATTTGGCAGGATGCACATCAATTTTTTAAATTGATGAGTATCCTACAAATATTTAAATAATCTGAAATTGAGGTATTATGACATTTTGATTAAGCGATAGAATTAGATGTTATCTTCAGCATGTAAATGCATGAAATTTTCGTAAAGGTCTACTTCAATACTCCTGAAAACACCACCACGAAATTAAGACAATGTTGTCTGCCTTAAAGACTTTCTATAGATGAAAATGAAACATTTAACCGAATTTTTCAGAGTAAGAATGATGATTAACGTTCAACAAGACCGAAAAATAAATCTTCCTAATATTTTGACAAGTTATTTGATTATAGAGGTGCAACGATATGAATGATTCATGAGCATCTACTTGCTAAAATCTTTGCCCCTATTGGCATATTTCCCTTTTCCAATAAGCCGCTTGCACTTGCACTCCGATATTCTATAAATGATCAGTTAAAAGTCAGTTCTTAACAGTTCAGCCCTCTAAATAGTTTTTATTACCTAATGACAGTGGCACCTCGTCAGCTCAGGAACAACGTTTCTCGTTAGCAACGTACTGACATGAAGACGTTCGAATAATTACTTAATCCAGTATAGCGCGACCTGGATTCTTATATTCAATTTTTTGCTCAGCGGAAACTGTGAAAATATGATATCTTGAAGATTTGCAACTTTAATATTTTTCTTACCTCTAATGATAATGAGATTGATCCATCCTCATAAAAATTTTCATCTGAATAATATTTTATTAAATTATTTACATACCCCTTTTAAAAGAATGACTTTCGAACAAAAGAAAACGAATACTCGATAAATCAGATATGTTTCTATCCAGGCAACTGAAGGAAAACAGAATTCCACAAACGGAAAAATCGAAAAGAAAAACAAAACGAGGAGGAGAAGATTAACTTCTGGTGGGAGCGAAAACACCAAAGAAGAGCATCTTTCACACTTAGCTGGCTCTGCGCCAACCAGAGCTGGTCTCACTGCAGCTCCGGTCCTTGTAAATTCAAAGAGAGAAAGGGTTGCTTTTTTCTCATGATTTATCTCTCAGCTATGCGCAGTGGGAAAATTGTGATATCTTCGAGGGCAATCAGCTTTGCAGCTCTAACCCACGTCTCTCTTACTTGCTGATTCCTTTTCTGTCTTTTTTTCACGTTTTTATTTCTCCCCATTTTCATTGATCGTCGAACTCTCGAATAGGGAAAGTAAGCAAATAAGATTCAGAACTAAAATACAAGCTTTTAAAATAATTTCAGGGTGTCTTGCAACTCTGCAGCCCTAATGAAAGAGCTGCCACTGCCGAATGGATTTGTGGTTATAAAGCTTCTATTAAAGAACCAAATCTGTCTTTGGAGATCCAAGCGTCTAAAAACAAAGAAATAATATTTCATAAATTATGAATTCAGTCTTCTAAAAAGTAGTGAAAGATTCAAAGGAGACGTTGTAAATTTGTAATTAATTAAAGTAAATTTGTGTGAAATACCACAAGATAATATTTTGCTTTCCCTCCTCTATACATCAAGGCTATAAATATTAACAAAAAGCCATGAGCAGTTTTGAATCAATTATATTTAGACACAGAATCATAAATCTAATATCAACTTTGTCTAGCCATTTAAATCCAAAAGACTCTCAGACGCAATTTCATTATAGTAATTTCTTAGAATAGGAATGCAATATCAAATGTTTTGAGAGCAAATTGGAATACATTTTCTGTATTCATCCCTGCTAGAGATAAAAAAAAAGTCCTTTATAGTTTTTTGTTATTTTGTCATTTCTGGTAAGAATTTGCATTTATATAATGTCACTTTAACATATGTTTCGGCAAATTATTTTTGGTATTATCGAGAAAAATAATTACTTTATTTAAAAATGGAGTTTTGCATTCAACTTACTGTTTAGGGAACGTTTTGTATGTGGCTATGAGAAGTGTATGTGTTCTGAAAGTAATTTAGTAAAGTTGTTTATTTAATTTAGTAATTTTGTCTTTCGGACTTTCATTGCAGTATCTTTTCGATATCTAAATTAGAAATATTTCTTTGAGATGTGAACATGTATTATTAACTGTAATATAAATCGTACAGTAAAAGGTAGTTATAGAGGAAAAGGTAGATATGGGGAAAACCTACCAGTTTCAACCTAAAAACTTTTTTGGTTAACCGGTTTTTTTCGGTTATTTTTTTGCCACGGTTTAAACCGGTCATTTTTTTTACGCCAAAAACCGGGTCGGAAGATAGGCTCAATTTTAGGTTCGACTAAACCAAGTTATAATGCTTTGAATTTCAGAATCTTAGGCCAATCACCGACAACCGCTTCCTCGAGGTGCCTGTTGGTTCGCAAATTACTCAAAAAGTCTTTTTGAACAGATAAATATTAACGAATGAATTGATTTCCTGCAAAAACAATACTAATATAAAATTTTGTCTGCAAACGGCGTATGTTTTCTATAGCCAAAAAATTGGATCTTCAGTCGAAAGTTTTGTGGCATCCGAAAAGATTAGCATATACGTTGACTGATTATGTTTCCTATCAGAAGTGTCGACTCACGGATCAACACATTGCTGAAAGAGTCTTTATGGGAAAATTAGATGATAAATATTGGCCAGTGAATTAATTTCTTGTTAAAACATTGCTAATAAAAATTTTGTCTATAATACTTATATATTGTAATAATTACTCATTTATTATTATTACATATTGTATTAATCACTTATTTATAATCATTACATATTACATTAATTACTTATTGTATATTATTATTAATTAAAAAATGTGTCTTCAAACGTTGTTTCTTTTTGACAAAATCCGAAAACTGGTTATTTCAAAAAACCAGTTATTCTCAGCGGTTTTAACCGCCAGGCTAAACCAGAGGTGAAAGAAACCGGTTTAACCGAAAATCATTTTTTTTTTTGCAATAACCGTCACCCCTAGGAAAAGACAGTCCACTGTATGAAACAGAAAGTTAATGCAGGTGAGAATCATCTCAATAGAGGGCGCTGTCCTGAAAGTTAGAACAAAGCATTTAAACTGCAGTCGATTTGGATTTAAGACGAATTTGGAAATAAAAATGGTAGATTTAATGCCACGATAATTAAACACGCGTTCGTGGGCTTTCTGAAATGGTCGTGTCTGTTGTGTGTTGTATTCTGGCGGAATTGAACAGTAGAGTACTTTTTTTCCACAAGCGTTGTTCATTCAAGCTGAGTAGAATGAAAACTCTTCCGAGGAAAATATTTGCTTATATAAACACTGCCCAGTTAAACCCAAAATAAAATTTTTTTATAACTTTGAATTGTAATATGAGAAGAGAAAAGCACTAGATGCATTCTTCAAATTTATTTTGCAAGAAAATGTTATTAATTTTAGATGTAAAATCATGTTAAAATGTGAAATGGTAATACTTCAGTATCAGAAAATGAACTTGAGAGTATAAATTCCTCAATACAATTTTTGAACAATTCCAGGTGGTTTCAGAAGGTTCTTCTTATTTTAAGGATTGTCTCATTTCTAGACCTTAAATGACAAAGAATAATTATTTTCTGAAATTTGATAATGGAATAATTTTATTTTTTTCACTAATAAAACTTTAAACTTTTTGTATTATTAAATTCAAACAATCTTCCTGGAAAACAACATTTAAAAATAGTTGTAAAAATACGGCAGATAGAGAAGAAATAGTATTTTTCTTATCTGTAAATCGTCTTCTAATAATTGTCTTCTCTTTAACATGGATACAAACAGTCGAAATATTTCGAATACGGCAATGAATCTTCACTCTGTAATCTGTCATTCAGCTTTATTTGAATTTGTCTTCGAAAAATAAAAAACCAACCTCCATTTGATCTATACACTTTCAATAGAATTCGTTAAAACGCATGGCATCCCGATGGATATCCTTAGAATAGTTCTTTCATCAAGAAAACTACAGTTTTTTTCCCTTAAAGTTAATAGAATTAACTTTTTTCCCCATACTTATAATAGAATCCGTCAAAAATAAATACTAAGTTAACACACAAAATATGATAAGAATGGTTTAAGTAAATATCCCAACTAAGAAAATCTAAAACATTATTCGCAAAAATTAATAATATTTTTTAAAATTATAAATAAATTCGCAATATAAAGCAATAAACACCTTTATAACTTTTAAACTAATGAACGGAAATTAATTATCACATTTTAAAATAAAAAGCAAAAATGAATGGAATCTTTAGTATATGGTAGTCAAGTTTTTATTTTTTAAAATATCGAATAATATAAAAATATTGATTTGTATCAAGAAAAGCTACAAACATTGGCTAATACTCTTCTTAGTATATTTTACTAACTTACTACTTAGCATTATACTAATCTGTTACTACTTAGTATTACACTAATTTACGTCCATTTAGTACATTTTTGTACTTAATCAAATATCGGTAGTAAAATATATTCTAAAATATCTACCCATTTCACCAAGATGAATGCATAACTTTAAATGCAAATTGGTAATAAAATTCTTTATAAGTAATTTTATAAGTAATTTCGGCCAGCAATCGCTTCTGCTGCTAGTACATCCTATTAATTACTTTACACCAAAATGCTCTGTGTAGTGATTTTCTTTTATGTGAAATCTTTGCGGAGAAAATTGCTGCTCTTCCAGTTCTCAGAAGTATACACCCATATGTTAGAACAATTCATTGTTTCGTCTAAAAGTTATAAAATGAATAAAACAATATTTTAATCGCAACTCGTTTACTTTCCCTTTTTGCCATCCATTCATTTTCATTCATATTTTGTAATAAAATAGAGATATTGATTATCTATTAAACTCTTTTTTTAAGAAGAAAAAACTGTAGAATCTGCTACTTCCATCAATAATAATATATATTTTCGCCAGAGAGGTTGATTTTCTTCATCTTCCTTTTCATTGATTTACTCTTTGACTTATATCTTTTCTCCTGATGATAGCTGAAAAAAAGATATTTCTGTTTGAAACCAAACATTTCTGAATACAAATCAACTTTTATCCTTCAAGAAGCTATCAATAAATGACAAAGATAAAGTCCTATCTCCAATTTCAACAAAAAAATAGCTCCTCCAAAACAAGTTTCATCTTAATCGAAAAATTTATACATTTTAATCAAAATGAAAATCATTGATTTCAATTTTTCGCAACACATTTTCTTTAAAAGGAAAAAAATGATATTCTTGGGCTCCTAACAGTTAAAATTAGTAAATGCAAATCAGTATCTATTCATAACTTTCACCGTTAACATACCATAAAAAGCAGTAATTTCTAAAAGCTAATGTTTGTATTGGAATGATCAGTAATATATTTTCCGATATAAATTGCTATCTGGTAGAAAAAGATGGCTAAATATTTTATCGGCAAATGTCAAATATCTGTAGTTATTAAACGCTTTTAAATAAATAATGTTTTTTAGTCATCTTTATTCAACATTTTTTTCATATAAAATGCTTTTAGTAAAAGAAACTTACTTCAGAATTAAGCCCAAAAATGTTAAAAATTCAATTCGTTTCCTATTTTTTTTATATCGTCTATCTTTTTTCATATATGTTTCGAATAGAGCAAAGAAACAACTTTCAGTAGTTTATAGCCTCAAAGGATATAAAAACAAACTTATAAATTATAGTTTCAATGTATTAATTTCATTTTGGGTGGCTCTTTCAAATTATTTTCGATTGAAAATATATTCAAAATAGTTTGTATGTAGGAGAATGTCGGGTAAGATGGCGACCTTAAGCTTTGGGGATTTTCCCTGACCTCAGTATTCGTTGCTGGAGGATACTTGTTTCAGCAAAATCCTTAACTTTTTCTTTTAAACCGATTTTTTTTATTTTTAGCTTCAAATTTTATATTCCAAAATTTCATTTTAGAAAAAAGTAACTTTCGTCATCTTACACCGACTGTAAGTGTAAGATGACGAACGGTGTCGGGTAAGATGACGAACTGAGATAATTTAATTCTATACCCATATGATATCAAAAAACTACTTAAAATTGTTGAGATCACATCTTGATCATAGCAAATTGCACATAACAGAAAACAAACTTAATCGGAGTAAAGTAACAGCACAAAACAAATGAAATATTATCAATCGAAATTTGAGATTCAAACCTTAAGAAATGAAATCAATTACAAAAATCGCATCGCCATGGGCATTGATTTTGCCCCAGCCAGTACAGGAGGAATGGAGGCCAGAGCTTGCACATAAATCATTGGAATCATAATTCCGTTTTTCGTTGCGCACTGCAAATGAGGCATTCCTCATTATCAAGGACCTATGTATGAATTGAATTTTCAGACTCGGAACATTAGAAGTCAAGGTGTTGCTTAGCTACTTTATTCTTTTGTGTAGAATTTTTAGCAGGTTTGTTGCGTTTAGTCTTATTAACTTCAGCCTTTTTCAACTGTGACAGTTTTCGCTTATCTTCTTTTTCCTCTATCGCTTTTTTTAATGATATGCTCATTTTTCACTGGAGTACCAATGAGTTGCAAGAAAGGAAAATGGTAGTCAGGTAGCATGACGAGCTCTTAAATTAACGCAGAAGGGTTCGACGTCTTACCCTCCATCTAATTCGCCATCTTACCCGACTTCATGTTTTTATTTCGAAAAAACAATTGAAGGATATCAGCTCATCATAAAAATTAAAATAATACACCAGACAAAACATTTTGATTAGCTCTTCACAAATATCACATGTATAAATCAAAAATGTATTTTTAAATCCTTTACCAAGCAACAACCAAACGTTGCTTAGGAATAACTCAAAAACACATTATCACGCACTGTGAATCACACTAATTACGGAGCGGAATCTTTTGGCGTGAAACGGGTACCTGATCGCTATAGGTCTCTGATGATGCAGAATCGGGGCATCTATCTAGGGAAATTTTCGAGAAAAATTCAATTCGTCATCTTACACTTTTCGTCACTTTCCCAACTTTCCGTACATGGACTAAATTAATTCAAACGCAAAGATTAATTGATTCCTAAATTCATTCACATATGAATCAAAACTTTCTAAAACATATCGCACTTCTCCAGATTTAAACCTTTGGACTTCCTTTTCTTCGTAAAGTTGAAATCCACCTTGAAATTTGAAGGTTTGAAACAACAGAAGGCAGCAAATAAAATTCGCCGTGAGATTTATCAGCGGCCCCAAAAAAGGATTTTGAGAAGCTATTACAGCATAGACAAACGCATTGGAAGTGATGTATAAATAGAGAAGGAGAGTATTTTGATGGAGGCAAGTAGCATTAAAAGGTCACATTTAATTTATTTTAAAACTGAAGTTTATTTTTGGATAGATTACGCTTATCAGTTCGAAGACGCTTGTTGAAACAGACTCATTAACGGAGTCATCAGTGGGAACAAACACAAATCTGTGTCCCGCTGTGCAAATAGTTACATGGAAAACTAAAATTTGTCAAAAGTGAAGAGGCATAAATTACAGTTATTTTCAAATAGAACTAATCTGCTTTCCAAACCAATCCTTTTATGATAAAGAAATGAATTTATCGCATTTATATATATATGTTTAGAGGCTCAGCACAGAATTCGGTTTCTTCTCGCCAGCGATAATTTTGCACCGATTTGAGAAATGACGTTTAGAAGCATCGTCATTCGGCTATTTTTTCCCTTCTCTCGTTCTCTATGACATCGACAGAGTGATGAAGCTGACAGGGATTCCTAAAATTTTTAAGCATTCGACAATATCCGAGAAATTTTATGGCCCATTTTTAATGTTGAGTCAGAAGTTTGATTTATTTCAAACATTAAATTGTTTCTGATAACGTATAGTTACAAACATAACGATATACATAGATACCACGTATAAAAATTTGTTGCTATTTTTTTAATTCAACAAGTCATTTAGAAAGTAAAAATAAGTCATAAAAATTACTTTATTTTTATTACAAAAAATTTATTTTATAGCTTTAAAAGTCACAAACTCCATACAAAATGCGATATTCATATTTAACAATTCAGGCATTAGACCTTCTTAATGATTAACCAAATCCTGAAAGATTAACCACTCGAAATGGCAGGAAATATTTAATCTACTCATAAACTATTAATAAGTCATTGAAAGGAAGACAGTTGAGAAAATATATTCAGGGGCTTACCAAGATCTTCTTAATTTCCTTCCTTTTTCTCCAAATTATCATACAACATTCTGGGTAGAAATACATAAATTACAGTATTCATCAATCATTTTTGTGAAGTTTCCTTGATTTTCCTTTCCTAGATGCATAGTGATAAGTTTCTGAATATCCGGAATGCATTTTCATACATTCTGGATATTCAGAAACTTATCACTTATTCAGAGAAAGCGATATAATACATTGAAAGATATATATATTTGCCTTTCACGGAAACGCTTTCTAGTCGATAGCAAGTTGATATTCAAAAAACAAACAAAAATAAGCTCAAGGCATTCTATTAAATTTTATGGCTCTCCCATGCGCAATAAAAGACTAACCTTAAATTTTATAATTGCATTACAAGTTTGAAGTTTTCTTAACACAATGGATATTTTGTCTGGAGAAATGTGTTTTGTCTTCAAAAACAATTTTTGAAATAAAATTTTTAGTTCATAATCAATGTTAATAAATTACGAAAGACTTCGGTGAAAATGAAATTAATCGAAGAATCCATAAGTACTTTCTATAGCGTGTAAGTAAGTATATGAACGCATGAGTCTTGTAATGTTTTAATGAATTCACAGTATTACTTTTTAATTACCTATAATATTCTTTTCGGATGGATTATGGTAAATTAGATGTTTTACTGTTTCTAACCAACCTTACAATTCTTTTTTAACTCTGTTTAGTATTACAGATAAAATACACTTTTTTCTAGAAATCGCTTTATATGAACAATTATATCTTTTGAATTTTAAGAATTGTGAAATAATATATGACGTAAGAATATTTTTGAAATTCACTAAGGTATAACATTTGATCTACTGCTCTTAAAGTAGTAAAGCTTATTACAAGCCATTTGGGAAATAACTGATTATTTAATGGAATTCCTAATGATTATGCTCGGAAATATTGAATTCATTATATATTTTTTTAAATATGAATTGTTTTACTATTCTTTAAAATTTAAATTTGAGAAAATAACTCTTCTGGTATCTTGTGTTTGAACTGCAATTCCAATTTTTCCCACTATTCTTTAGAGGATCATCATATAAAGCATGTTTCTAAATACTTCTATTTAAGTTCTCTAGTATCATATTTGTAAACATGAAACTTTGCAACCTATTTTTCAGTCAGTTCCTGATGTACTGCAAGTTTAAAATTTTACACTTTTGTGCATTCTCAACGACGATAAACTATTTTGATATTTTCAGAACTTAATTATCATTTAATTATTAATAAAATTAAATAATCCGTACCATTGGCATCACCAAGTATAAATTTGAGAGAAAAGTAGAAGCTAATTAAAAAGTAGAAACTAATTAAAGATAAACCATTTCTACTGTCTTACGCACTTATATAAGAGGGTTATTTATTTTATGTTGATATCTCATTTGAGTAAATGTGTTATTAAATATTACAGTTTTCCGTTTCTTATTCGTCTAGAACAGTTATATTAAATGCTCACACCTATGTAAGGTCGAGTTTATTTTATTTATTAATTTAACTAAAGAAACTAAAGAATGCATTTGTCTCTCCTCAAATTAAGACCAAGAAATTAAATATACTCTTCAAAATTCGAACAAACAGCAGAGCACTTCGAGCTCAAATACAGAAAATTTAATATTGATGTCCTACATGTAAGCTGCGGCTTACTTTCTTGATAATTTTATGGAATACAGTGTTCACATTCTCCTACACAGCCGATCATTACAAAACAAAATTATCGCAAAAATTTGAGATTATTCTTAATATCGTTATGAAATCTTAAATTCCATCAACAAATCCCGAATTTCAACTGAAGCACTATATCTTTGACTTATTATTTTATGATCTTCCCTTAGAAAAGAGTCAAATGATGTCACTAAAAGGTTTCTGTACTTCTGAACACATAGGATAAAAAAAAAACAGGAATTCAAGCAGAAAACAGAGGCAGACGTCGATTTATCAGGGCATGTACGAAAAGAGGATTAAGTCCCACGTCACCAAACACACAAAAACCAGAGAATAAATTGAAAAATGTGAGATATTATCGAATTTTCTGAGGATACCAGGAATGATATAAAAAACTATTTCGTCTGTGGTGCCCTTTTACAGAAGATATTTCGTCAAGCGACCCAAGTCAGAAACTTTCTTTTTAAAGTGCAAAAAAGTTACCCAAAATCTATGTCTTCACAAGTCTCAGCAATCTATAAAAAATAAAGTATTAACCGATATACGGAAACATATGAACACATTTCTGTCTGGAAAGCAAACAAACGCCAGTTTTTTAGCAATAGCACTGAAAGTACATATTAGTACTAGTAAAAAGTACAGAAATTACTGCAGGCTGTTTTTCCCCTGCCTCTCGCACTTTACTTCCTGCCTTAAACTCACACTGAAAATATTTCACCCTATGCTTGATCTGTATAAAAACCCTGCGATTTTCGCACAAGATCGGTAAAATTTTTCTACAGTATTTATAACTCCATGCTTGATTTTCTCTACGGAATGGCAGTTAGTTGAAAATGGAAATTGTAACTAAGAGAAGAATATTGTAACGAAATTGTCTTGTGGGTGTACGTGAATGCAATCCAATGAGCTGGATTAAAAAAATAAAGCTCTTTATTTTACAAATATCCCAATCAAAGAAACGCAGCACAAGTAAAAATAACGCAGCACTAGTAAAACTTCACAGCAGAGACTACCAATAAATCTCAACACAGCGCTCAAAGGTTTCTTGTTAGCTCACCAGCTTACATGCTGATCAAATTCAAACCGACTCTTCTTGGCTTGAGTGCTTGCCTTTATACTTTTCAATAGGAAGTGACATCATTACGTAGGAAATGACGTAATCTCTAGAAAGTTCATGAAACCAGTAGAAATAGGTTGAAAGTTCGAGGTCGTTCTAGAAAATTCCCTTTGCCGCCAAGTCGCCAAAATGGTCGCCAAGATTAGCATCTCCGGGAAACGACTTTATAGCTTTGTAACAATATTAATTTGATAGTAATAGAGATCTAAAAATATAAAGAGGTCACCTATTAACAAAGCTTGCAGTTTAATCTGGCTTCAATTTTGCTATTCTTATTAGCGTAATCCACATAGAGAACGGTTCTTAACGAGCATTTTACTATGAAAAAAATGTTTAGTTAATTTCTCTAATAAAATTAGAAAATCCAAATGGCACTGAATTGCAATAATGTTCAACTCAATGCAAAATATATAGCTGGATATGAATATAATTTCTTTCCTTCATAAATAGCGATAAACTTCTACTTCCATATACTTCTTTTCGTTATCATTGTAACTTTATATTAATTTTGTTCCTATATCTAATTGATTCATCCAGGTATAAAATATAAAGTACGGAATTTTTGTAAATCTACTTTTAGAGACCCTTAAAAATATTCCTGTGTCCAATTGATTTATTACTTATGATGATTAACTACATTATTTCAGCTGGAATTTTTTTCTAATCTAAAAATTATAACAATTTGAGATTTAATCTTGACGACTTTTTAATTTATTCAGAAATCATCTTAACTCTCAAAGGCCAGATTTTTTAAAAATTGATTTTAAAATGCATTTCGACTTTAATTTCTTGAATAAAACATGGGAAAAGTACTTTAAAAAATCTAATTTTTTTAAGTATGGCTTATGGCTAAAAAATAGTTTGTTAACGACTCGCAACACTGGGCTTTATTTCAGAAAAAAAGTTCCTTGATAAAATTCTATAATATTAAACACGGATGAATTTTAATTACTAATAATACGGATAAGGAATATCTTTCAACATGGTAGAATAAAATACGGTATTCTCAAGAGTGCAAACAAAGCAAAAAGGATGCAGCCTCAACTGAAAAGCATCAATTTATTTTTTTTATCAGCATTCAGGTTGCCATCTATATGTTGTAAAATGATTTGCTAAAATTTTCAATATGTATCCTATTGGCAGCAACAGACATTGGAACTAAGTCATATTCTGAAGATTTTAGAAGACAAAATTGGATATGTTGCTTAACCCCTTAACGGTCGCGCCTGTCATATTGACGGGCATCGAATTATTGCATTTTTAAGCTTATAAACTAAAATTTAATCACTAATTAGCTTTATAATTTCGCACATAAATTACGTAGAATGCATAAGCGTCTCTATATCTTCTTAGATGAATGAAAACGACAAGCCCCTTCCCAAAAGAGGAGGGGTCATAAGATAGCAAAAAAAATGCGACCCTTAAAAGGGTTAAAGGCAACACTGGGAATAACTCTAAGGGTAAAATCAAAAGTAAAAATATAAAAGTATGTGGGTGTTTAGAATATTGATTTTTCTACAACAAATTATCTCATTTTAAATTACATCAAAGACTAAAATATTTCCAACAAAATAAGCAAATTTAGTTCAAATAATTTAATATAACTTTTATTCAATGAACTACTATCAATTATAGCACATATCTTAGGATAAATTCCATCAATTAATTGATTTTTAAGGAAAAAAGATATCCGTGTTAGGATGAAGTTCAAAATTAATTTCTGTACGAAAATTTTCAATCTCCCTCAATAAGTTTCAATTAAATGGTAATTTACGTTTCTAATTCAACACTAAAATTATTAATTATTTTTTAAAAGTTAATGAATTGAGTAAACTTATTATTTGCGTTATATTGCATCTGTGATATGTTTCTTATCCGCAGTTTCCTGAAAAATATATTATTATTGCATCATTTTGGGAACCATGGAGCAAAACAAAAAGTCTAATCTGCATAGAATAATTTTCCTCACATTCGTTTTAACTTTATTACATTGAAATTATCAAATCGCTTCATAAATTTTTCAGGCCTACTTTTCATTATCTTTTAGTCTTATTTGATATTTTGTAGTAGAACCAGCGTAATTTCGTTCCCTGGGTAGAACTAACAATCATAATGAACATTCAATGTCTCCCAGTTTCATGCTCTGTAGAAAATCCGTAATATTCTACTGACCTTTTTGCATATGAAGAAGATTCTCAGCCCAATAGACATTCAGTTGTTAAATTGTGTTATTGAAATATCTCCTGGCAGGAGGGAATATTGAAATCATTTTTAGTATCTGATTTTAGAGGTTTGGAGAATTTTTCACATAAGCTCAGAGCTATATTTATACAACTTATTTTACGTCCGACTTACTCTCAATTCTCTTTTCAGGTTTTTAAAGTATTTGAAGACAGATTACTTACTTCCCGTAAATACTGAAACTTTTACGATGCGAGAAATTTCGATTGTCGTTGATCTTGCCATGAAAGACGTTTTGCTATTTTTTAAATACAAATAACATCTTCCCCTCATAAAAAAGTTTTCAGCGGATTCTTCATCATATGCGTTCGAAGTTTCAATAACGACATTTATGATACTGCAATCTTCGAATATTTCTTCGTATACTCTTTAGTTATCTCTGAATAATTTTTTTTTTCATTTGAAGTAAAAAAATATATGATGTAAATAAATCAAGTACTAGTTAATCTAGAAATGTACGTTCATTGGTGAGGTTCTTTGAGACATTCTTTTTGGTTCGCATAGAAAGTGTGAGGGTGTCCTTGTAATTTTTCTTTTTCTCCTTATCTACACAGTTGGGGTAAATTTATTACTGTGCCGGAGATTTTTCTTCCAATTTCTTTCAATAATATTACTGATAAATAAAAGATTTTTTAAAAAAATTTCCTTGTCAAATTTATTTCACGAGATGAAATTTTGTGAAAATAAGCAAATCCACTGTTACCATCACACGATCCCGCAGCCATTAGAAAGTGAACTAGCTTTTTGGCTAAATCAATTTCATTAGCCAATATTTTCCTTATCTTGCAGGAATCTTATTTCATTCCTATCATATCCACATTATTTCATAGCAGTGGTGGCTCGTGAGCTCAGAAACGAGGAGGGCTGCAGGATAATATTTATCAAGAGAATAATTTTAAAAAAGCTATTTTATCTTTCAGTAGGCCAAAGTTTTTAATTCCAAAGCCACATGGGAAATTTCCTGCTTTTCAAACAAATTAAATAACCAGCATATGACATTTACTACCAGTTTTACTAACAGAAAGTTAAGTGAATGTTGATGAGACGATTCTGCTGACGAAAAAAATCAGAGCTTCACATATACACTTCCCTCCTCTCCCACTTCACTCGATAACACTCTTCCAAAAATGAATATCTTCTTCAAAAGAAATCTAGCCTTCTATCAAGAGAAAGCAAATAATCAATCCACCAAATTCATTTCTGTAGACGCAACAGAGATCGAAACCAAAACCCATAAACATCCAATGAGATTGAAACTTGTGTGAGAACGAGGAAAAAGAAAAATATATTAAAAAGAGCATCTCTTTCTCGTGCATGTTGGCTCCGTGCCAGCCAGAACTGTGTTGCCTTGCAGCCCATAGCCCGTTTAAGGTAAAGGTAGAAAGGGTTGCTTTTTTCTCTCTGGATTTCCTGCGCAGTGAACGGATTTCGGAGGGACAGATTACTTTGCAGCTCAGACCTGCTTCTCTCTTCGTTCGGATTCCTTTTGTGCCTTTTTTCAATTTTGTATTAATTTTTTGCATTTATGTAAGTCATTGAACTTTGAGAGTAGAAAAGTACAAGATTGAAAACGAAAAATACAAGTTTAAAAATAGTTCCAGGGGTGCTGCAACTCTGCAGCCCTGATGGAAAAGCCGCCACAGTTTCAAAGAAAATAATACTTTAAAATTCTCAGGATAATTTTAATACTTTGAAAAATAACATGTGTTTTCTTTCGTTAAATAAAGTTGGTAAACCCATTTCTGGTAAACTAATTTTTAAGTTTTGATTTGCGTTTAATATGCTCGAAGTTTGAATATCTTATAATGTCATTACGACTACTATACTTAAGCAGCTGCGAGTGCACATATTTTTAAATGGTCTGATTAAGTAGTGTTTTCGGGAAAACGGGGTTTCGATTCTTTTATGTAGGAATTTTCCCATAATGAAATTTTCTTTTCGAAGAGAAAAATGCAAAATTCTTAATTAGAATTACAAAAAGATATCCAAGAACAAATTCATGATTAAATAATTATACAATGCTTCGTATCGTGTTTGTATCAAGAAGTAATAACTTTTCAGATATGGTCAACAAAAATAAATAAATAAAGTTTTACTGAATACAAAAACACCTTGTCATGTCGTTCTATGCATAATCATTATCGAAGCAGGCTGGATTCAAGATTGTCTGATATCTTCTCTTGACTTCGGACCCTATTAGCGCAAGACATTTTACGATATCTTCACAATGTTGCTACGATATTCTGAATGACGCAAAACACCGCAAAGATATATTATGAGTATTGTAGAGCATCTTGTGCTAATAGGAGAATCAAAGAATTATGAGTTTGAGACCCACATTAGATGTACATTAGCCCATTAACTCCTTAAATGGTTTGACCTTACTCCGTATACGCATCGAATTATCTCAATTTTACACTTATAAACTAAAACAAAGTCATTCCCAGATTAATTGGACTTGGATTGAAATATGTAATTTCTATACTAAGGAAAACTACCTTTTTAATGGAATTAATTTTTATAGGCAAAAAAAAGTTATTCCTATGGGCATTTCATTCTCTAGTGTACTGGCCAATATCTTCTTACAATTTTATGGAAATAAAATTATTAGGAATAATTTAATTTACGGTTTCAGATATATTGACGATCTGCTTCCATTCAACACTGATAATTTGGATTATATCATTAGCTGTCCAGAGGAACTGAAACTTAATAAAACTAACATAAATAAGAATAAAGGAACTTTTTAAATAAAAAATTGAGATTTTTGGAAAAAGAAAACTATGCTCGTTTCATATGACAAATGTGTTGATTTTGATTTCATTTTTAAAAATTTATGTTGCTATCATCGAAATCTAGATTCTAGAAACTTCAAAAACTTAATTTATAATCAATTCGGCAGAATTAAAAAAATTTGCAATAATAGGACTCAATATTTAGTGGCTGCTAATAATTTTCTAAAAAATCTAACTAAATCTAATCTAAATCTATAATAACAATTTCTCCTTTAATTATTACAACATAAAAGGATTAATTTTTGAAATTTGTTTGACTTTTAAGGAGTAATTTATATCTCTTCACGTTAGAGTTTCTCTCAGCTCTCTTTCTCCCTCTGTCTTCTTTTTCGATTAATAGAGGACGCAGAAGTATTATTTTGCTTTTCTAGGTAAATTGAGGGTTTGGAAAAATTCTGAGAATTTGATCGGGAAAATACTGTTTGTATTCTTTGAGTGCCTTTTTGTTCTTTTCTCAATGAAGGTACTTTTCTTTCTTCTGAAGAAGACTTTTTCTTTGATTAATGTTTTGCTATTATGACTATATTTTAATGCTCGATGGCTAATGCTTTTTATTCTTTTAATCTTTTTTAAAATAAATTTTATTGGCGTTTTTGTTTTGATGTATAAAAAATTTTATGGCCAGTCCTAACTATGTCTTTCTCTTCTGTTGGGATATTTAGGGTGACAAGAAGTTTCCTTTGACGAAGGTCAAGATTCTTACAGAAAAATATCCCATTTTTGAACCCATGCCAGCAGGTGACCCTTGATAACATCTGCTTGACTGGATTCTTTTATTCTTTTACTACAGTTTTTTCCAATTAAATTTCTTTGTTTCTCTGCTCATATAAAATGTTTTGTCATTCACAGACAATATAATTCAATAAAAAAATTACGTGGAATCCATAAACATTTCAACTATACTTTAGATTCTCAATTTAATTAAACTGACAACACATTCTCGAAACAGAAGGTGTCATCTAATTAGACAATTGAGAAAACAAACCAGTTAAGGGGTTAAATCCGTTAAGGTCATGAGGTCTGTCCCAATATACCCCTTGTGAAAACTAGACTTTAATTTAATCAAGCGAAACTAAATCGGTAAGCATCAGAGACAAGTATAAATGGATATTATTTTTACCTGTGAGTGATATCTGATTCAATGTTTCATTTATTTACCAATTTAAGGATTTCGAACGAAAAATCAGAAGTTATAAGAGCCTATTACTTCATCTCGCAAGCATGTAAGAGAAGATATTACATTACATTACATTACACTACACCACCTGCATCCCCGTGTTTAGAGCCATTTGGCTCCTTTCCGGTTTGGATGGATGGAGGCGAATTTTATTTTTTAAGAAGGGACAAAAACAAGTAACAGGTACAAGAACAAATGAAAATGAAAAAGAAACATACACTGGACAGAACAACATAGAAAACAATACAAAATAGAAAAAAATACGTAGAGGGGAAAAAATCATAAGTAGCCGGAAGTGTGTGTCAGTCTGGTGGATGAGTGCTCAATTATTATCCTCTACAATTAGATTGTTCTCATCACAAATGAAACGCATTAGGAATCGAAGTCGGGTTCTTGAGAAGTGTAAGAGAAGATAGCAGTTTTAAGAAAATTTAATAACACATACCACATAATATTTTCCATTATTTATGAAGCATATTTTGTAAATTAATCCGAATATTACTTCCGAGTTAAAATAACGAATCTTCGAAAAAATTTATATCTTTGATTTGATAAAATCCATAGCTTGTTCCCGGCCGTACGTGTCCTTATCACAATCATC
Source organism: Araneus ventricosus (assembly GCA_013235015.1). Classification (NCBI taxonomy): domain Eukaryota; kingdom Metazoa; phylum Arthropoda; class Arachnida; order Araneae; family Araneidae; genus Araneus; species Araneus ventricosus. The sequence continues at coordinate 41,739 of BGPR01006925.1, forward strand.
CAGGGTGTATGCTCCAAGCTTAATTCCAGGCAAGAAATCCTTCTGATCATTCAACCAGTCCATGGTGTACAGCACGCATTCTAGTGCCTGTATCCATCCCTGGGGCATGATTGGCCCAAAGATGCACTGGTTCTCTCTCTCGTGTACGAGAGAGAGATCAACACGCCGAGGATGATATCACCATCAACCTCGGCCACTCTCTTCACTGGCCACATGTAATTCAATGAAGACAGTTCACGTTTTATTAATGAGGTATAAAAGCCATCCAGGAATACAGCATGTGATTTTGCATATCTAATACCATTCGATATCTTTTCAAATCCATGTAACTCTTTTGTGCAATTAAATCTATCGTCATCAATTACATTAATGATGTTTCTAGCGGAATTAATCTTAACACAATATGTGCGATCATTCCATTCGCAAATAAGAAATGATCTTTTCAAAATTATGAGGAAGAAAAGCTTGTTGTAAGACACCATAGTCTTCATCATTTCCAATCGATGAATGTGTGTTTTATGAAATTAGAATTTTCTTTTCTCTGAAGGGTCGACGATAAACGAAGATCCCCTTCAACTACGTTCCAGAAGGAGGAAAAGTGTTTCACCATCTAACTAGCGAAACTACTCGATTTCATTGAGCGAGTTTCAGAAGAATATAGTATGCCCTCTTGTGGCCTTCAGAAGAATACGATCGGCCTCATGCCGAAGAAATTGCTTTGCTTATTTGATTATCTCTGTAATTAAGAAAATCAATAGAAATTAATATTAATTATAACTTTTATCTTTACAGGAAAGGACCAGTTTCTTTTGTTAAGAACTCGAGAAAATTTAACAAAAATAACTATATTATTTTATGAACCCCCGTTAGTCACAATATCGAATAGATACACATGTAGTCTACATCTATAGACTTTTTTAACTCAAACACATTACAATGTGAATTTTTCTTACAGAATACTGATATGCATCTCAATGAGACTGATTATTATAGTTACAAAGGAAAATTTATCAAAACCGAATGAACATGTTATAGAATAGATTTTATATCCGAAAGATGCATTGCGGCCACTTATGTATGAAAAGAACTGAGAGTTAATTAAGGAAATGCTTAAGAAAGAAAAAAACTTATCTTTACAGGAAACGACCAGTATCGTTCGTTAAGAACTCGAGTAAATTAAAAAAGGAGTATCTTATTTTATGAACCCTACGTTAGTCAAAATATCGAAAAGATACCCATGCAATATACATCTATTAGCTATTTTTAACTCATTACAATATGAATTTTTCATATAGAATACTCATTTGCATTCTCTATTAGGACTAATTATTATAGTTATAAAGGAAATAATATCAAAATCAGAGAACATATCGCGGAATGGATTTTAAGTCCGAAATATACATTGCCACTATTTACGGATGAAAATAATGGATTACTATTTAATAAATGTTTAAGAAAGAAAAGCTTTGAGTACAGAAGAGAAATATGATGATACACTGTTTTTCGTTTTAATAAAACGATAAAGCAATTTCCATTCTTAATAACAGTTGCGTGATAATTAGTTTGACACGTTAAGGGTTTTAGAAAGTGTATTTTATAAGAATTTAAAGGATATTATTGTCGTCAATAGCAATAGATTTATGGAAAATGAATTTATTTTTTTCAGCTCATAACAAAATTTACTTTTCGTCACAAACTTATGAGATTCTGTGGCGTATTCTAATAGTTTTCGCTTCACCAAATGTCCAATCAATGATAATTTAGTGAAAGTTCAGCAAATTATCCAAAATTTGGGAAGTTCTTTCTTTCAAGAACAACTTAAGAATGGCTTAAGAGTAAGATTATTGCAAACTCAAATAAAAATCAGAATTGTTATTAATGATACTTTTTTAAATTTGGATTTAAATCGAAAATTACGTTTATCTTCCAGTTAATGGAGTAAAAATACGTCATTGTGCCCAGTTCGTTATTATTTAAAATTTCTGTTTAATAAGGTCAATGCATTTTTTGTTGATTTTTCATATAATATTAATACTGCTCTTTGATTTCTATACAAATTGCAAACGTAGTTTTCTGTTCAAAAGTAATTTAGTTTTGTCTTCATTATGTTTACAAGGTGATGGAATTTTTTTATTATATTAACCATTTCCAAGTAATATCGACATCAAAATCTCTATGAAATCTTCGAATAAATGAAACATTTCTGCGATGTCAAGCATTTTAAACGCGCCAGTTAGTTAGATGTATGTAGATTATAAAGAAGAAACAATTCCTTGCTTATAACAAAAACTAATCGCTACGCTTCAAAACTCTTATTCTGAATAAATGCACTTGAAGGAGAAATTGTGACAAAGAAAATTGAATATCAAAGATAGAAAAAAACATTCCTTTGATGTTCTATTGTGTTTTACTCTATTCTCCATTAGAAGTCATCACTTTCAAACCGTTAGGGATCATTCTAAAACTTATCATGACAGAAATTTCATTAAAGGTCCTCTATATATCTTAACGTAACTCAACATCAAAGTTTTAAATAGCAACGATGCAATGAATATAAATACCCGCCTTGTGTTTAGATTCCGATGTCTTCCTTCTCACTACCGAATTTAGCAAGAAATGTGGTAAGCAAACAAGATATTCTAAAAAGGGTGGAGTTAACTTTTCTGATCGACGTAAAATTGTAATCGATTCTTTCACAAAATTGTCAATCATTGTAAATAACTTCAGTTTATGTGAATTAAATTAGTTATCTTATTTCTGTCCTATATTTTTTTTCTTTTGCCATCCTGGCAATCAGTATAAACTATTTTCTTATAATACAAGATAGAATACCCTACCCGAGGAGTTCTTGCCGATTACAACGTCTATTTTTAATCGGCTCAAATTTTTGCGTTTTTGTATAAGCCAATTGTAATTTTCACAAATTTGCGCTAGGGATGTGCGAAGATATTCGATTTTTAACATTTGGAACCATCTTTATAATACGTTTTTAAAAATGTGCAAATATCGAGAGTCGATGTAATTTTCAATATTGCATTTCCTTTCCGCTGCAACTTCTACTTTTTAACAACGTCCCTTAGGATGCTATTAACCCTTTGTATTCTTATGTCGAGTCAGACTCGATATTCTGAATGATGCAACTGTTACACATTCTTGTTGGATAGCGCTTATTATAAAAACCATATAATAACGAAAACACACAGATTAATTTTTAGGAATTGGAAACAATTTAATAACAATATTTTTCAGCTTCCAAATGCACTAAATCAATCCTTACACTCACACGAATATAGTTATGCATCTTATTATCTTTCGGAGAGCAAAGGGTTAAGGCTGGAAATGGACCTATAGTAATCTTTTAGAAAATTGCATTTTCTAACACGTGATGAAAACACTAGTTGATAGCATGATTTGTACTTTCATGTTTCATTTTCTTCTGGATTCCTTCACAAGTAAATTTTGTTTTCAAGAAGAAAAAAAAAATCGAATTTCCCTTGAAAAAGTTAAACTCATAACAAGCATAATAAATGATATTTTTGCTATGACTTCACATTTAATAAATGACGATTTTTAGCAGTAATTCGCATTTTCAACTAGTTACGCATGCATTAGTTTTTCATTATAATGCGTTTGAAAGAATCAATGATCAAAGTTACGAAGAATTTCAACGTTTCGATGAATAACATCTTTAATGGATGATTAGACTTGTATGGTTCCTTAATGTTCAGTTCATGCTCATTCACATTTTATAAACGCATTTTTAAAACTGCAGAAAGAAAATATATCTCAAATTGTAAAGTTTTTGTTTTATATCAAGAAGTAAGGTTGATCCATTTAAAAATTCATTTATAAGAACTGAAAAATATTAGGATCAAATTAATATATTTTGTGAGGGTTCGAAAATTCTGCATAGCAGAATAAATGCCGTCCAACCCCGGTCACCCCCAGCCACGGGGGGGGGGCTTTTCTGATAAAGATTTTTTCGGTTAAGCCATGCACATCTATTATTATTTTATATCTAATTACAAAATGTAATTCTGAAATGTTTTGATTTTAAATTGAATTCAAATCTCTCTTTGTAGGCTACACTTATGTTCTTTATTAAAGTTAACCCTCGTTCTTGAGCAATATTCGCACCTGCGAGTTCGGACACAATGTGCCTGACATACTCAGGTAAACAATCTCGTAATTAATATTGTTAATACCCATTAATTTTAATATTAGCGTTCTAAAATTAATCAATGACCTTTGGGAAGCTTAACCCTCTGACTCCTAAGCCGGCCGTAACCAGCCATGCAACTTCCATACTAATGGGGCGTATTTCGGCCGGTTACTCTTCCGAAAGCGGGGAGAAGACAGTTGGGCTTGGGGTAGAGACAAGAGATGAAAGACCTTCCATTCACATCTTCCACCACCCGTAGCGAGGAGAAATTGGGAAACGGGCGGACGAATCTATTTCACCTATCCATTAGTAAACAAACCTCCCGAATACAACTGTACTCAGATTTTGAGAAACCTCAGTGGTCAGAAGGTTAAAAGAAAAAAGCGGGGAAATCATTGCAAAAAGCGTTGCCTTCGCTATGATATCCGTGCAGTACAGTACATGTTTTTTAGATTTTCGATTTCAGAGGCATTTCGGATAACACGGGTTTCAGTTAATTCGAGTTCATTTAACCGGGGTTTTACTCTTTTTTCAAAAAAATTATACTGATGAGAAAGTTGTGTTATCAAATGGATAGTTTATCATTTTATTCTCATTAATATGTTCTTCTGTTCTAAGCCCGTTTATCTGCAGTCAGATTCTAGCCATAACAGCTTATTTAGAAGATGATATGCATTTATAATAACCCTTTCAAAATATGTAATGTTAATGAGGTGCATTCCTGGAATGCATGCTTTAATGGAGCATAGAATGCTGCTTTGCTGTTATGATGGTCAACCAATTTAGAAGCGTTGAATCAAAGTTGTGTTGTTGAGGAATTGGAGTTCCAAAACTTGTGAAGTTTGCAAAGAGGAATTGAGTTGTAGCTCATTAGAGGTATTAGGCTTAGTTAGCCTGATAATTCAGGGAATAATTAGCGTACATAGGAAAGTTAAGAATTTGTGTCATAGGGACAAATGAACTAATATAACTATTAACAGGTTTCAAATCATTTTTCAAGGTAAATATGAACAAAGAATCAAAAATTCACATTCTGAAGTTCATATATATGATCTGAAGGCAATAATTACAAGACATGAGTTCAGCATTTCAATCTAAAATTCAAAAGTTTCATCCACATATTTTGAAATTGTGGTTTCCTATGATTTTATATTATTGCCAGTGATAACTTTAAATACATCTGGAGTGTTTCATATCAAACCATTGGCTTCTCTGCCAAGGTTTCTCTTATTTTTTTTTCACTTTTGCTTAATTTGACTTGTTTCATATTTATAAAGTTGAAATTTTGCTATACATCTTTCACTCACTTCCTGTTACGGCGGAGTGTTGAAATTTGTGCACTTATGTATTTTTGATGACTAAATACACAATTTTCATATTGTTATAATTTAATGTCAAGTCAATACGTTAATTTAATTAAATTTTGATATACGGGTGGCGCCCCCTGGAAGCGAATTTCCGAAAAACTTATTTCAAAATTCCATAATTTTTATAATAAGGGATTGTAAATTAAAGACTGAAAAGTAAAAATAACTAAAAGAGGAAAAATTCTATTTTTTGATATTTTAATAAAAGCTCGATTAATCGTCTCCCGTTTAACCCTTTGCATTTTTATGTCGAGTCATACATTCTGAATGATATATATTTACATATTCTTGATGGATAGCGCTTATTATAAAAATCAGTTAATAGAAAAAACACACAGATTAACTTTTAGGAATTGCGACAAATTAATAACAATATTTTTCAGCTTCCCAAAGCGCTAAATCAATCCTTACAATGACACGTGTATAATTTTGCATCTTATGATCTTTCGGAATGTAAAGGGTTAACCATCAGCTTCTGTTATCTGTCATCGTCTTAATAAATCCTTTATATACATTTTCAAAGCAACGTGGATTAGAAAAGAAAAGAGCCAAATATCATCCCTAATAGCACAAGATGCCATATAATATTGTTGCGATACTTACACGATATTGTACGGCATTCAGAATATGGAACAGCGTTGTGGAAAAACTGAAAAGTGTCTTACGCAGGGATCAAAATATGTTCATCCAAACTGATATTCATATGCACAGGTATAAAAATCCAAATTTAGCGGCATAATATTAATAGCAAAACATAAAACAAGAGGTAATATTACTTTCTCTAGCGTAATAAATACATAAGCAAACTAATAAATGCAGATTGGTAAGATAATTTATTACGTCTCGTCTGAATGAAAATGAGGGTAGTAGCTAATAGCCACAGCAGGGAAAATTCTGTTAATAAGCCAATCATCATCATCGAACTTAACTCAGTGTTAGAGGTACAACACCACTATGCCTTTAAAGTAGAAATTTTATTGCATTGAAGTGTTAAATTCTATTTATGGTCTCTGGAAAAAGTACTTTATAGAGAGAAAATCCAATTTCCATTGCACAAACGGAGTTCTCTTAGTCCCCTCCTGTGAAGATAAAAGTGAGCATTACGTTAATGCATCGGCAAATAGCATTTCCTTCGCTTGTAGATTATTCCTTTCTAAAGAAGATAAATAATTTCTTCAGTTCAATTCCAAATTTGTCACCATTACACGTAGTTGAATCATAAAAAAGTACTATTTTTCCTAGCCTACACACAAAAATATATAAAGTCGTGTCAATTGTTTATAACAATTATTTACAAAATTTTTCTTGAAATATAATTTTCAGTCATTTCATCCGTCAATAAAATTTTAAAATTAAACGGAATGAAATTCGAATCAAGAGTAATTAACGATACTTTTTAACTATCCCTGTCCGCTAAACTTTCGCATTTTCAATTTATTTTATTCACTTCTTTTAAATATAACTCCCTCCGAAATTAATAGTCAATCAAAGTTTTAATTAAGTCTCAAGAATATTTCTTGAAAAGATTTTTTTCTCTAGATTAGCAGTTAGAAGGTTGATGCATTTAATCATCAATTTATTCTTCCTTATGAATTGCTTCAGAAATTTTAAAACTGATTTAATGTGAAAGGGCTAAAATGGGTAATTATATAAAAAGATAATACAAAATAAAATTTTATAAAATTAAGAACTGACAAAAATCGAATAATAAAGCGAATATTAGAATTTTTAAAAAACGAAACAATACTTTCCATTCAATTTTTCTTTCCCCGCAAGTAAAACTTTTTTAAAGAGATTACTAAATATGATAAACTACATGTTTTCTTCCATGTAGCTGTCATTCCTCAACTAACTCTTTATTAATTGCTTAATTGAGTTTTATTTTAGGAAAAAAAGAAAGTAATATGTTATCCTCAGCATAATAACTAGCAAAACCTCACTTTCTCACGAAATCCAACCTTTGTTATGCGACTTCCATTAATACAAATTATATTTGACCTCTTTCTATGAGACCAATAAAACTCCAGGTTTCTGATATTTCAGTGCCTTCTGCCAGTCAGCTTAAAAAATATCGATCCTTATTTAAAATTTTTATTCGTCGTTGATCGTTGCCTACCATTCCACATTATTTTTCCAGTCTCCGAGAAACGATTTTAGAGCCTGGAAATCACATTTTTGCGCTATTCTATAACAAGAAACGATTTCAGAGCCTGGAATTCACATTTTTTGCGATATTCATATACCAAGAAACGATTCCTCAGCCTTGAAAATACACCTTTGTATACTCATGTGGCCTCGGCTACCACAAACTGCATTTTACCTATTTCTAAGCCACCAGTAAATATTTAGGCTTCTGATTCTGTTAAATGACTTCATCCAAGCATCGCACTCACTAATACAAAACATTAAAAAACAGTCGATTATTTTTTAATATAATTATTTTAGACTGGCATTAAGAAGTAACGATTTTGCTATCACTTAATTTACAAGTTACAGATAGAGTATCTATAAATTGCGTGATGTAAAAATCGTTACGTCGTTGAAGAAACATTGCGTTACGAAAACAAAAGAAAGATTCTAGTACTACAAAGAGTTCCTATAAAAGACAGACAGACTGTGATTGATATAAAAATCACTATGCACAGAAAAGCAATGGCTGATGTTATAAAGCCAAGAGAAGACAAGACACACGAGTCAAGCCTAATATTATCATGCTACGATGGTTCAGACTAGAGATTCAAAATTGTTTTCCTCACATTTTTCATAGAAACTGAAATGCAAATTTCATTTGCAATCAAGCAGCAGAAGAGCAAAGGGGAATATGGAAAATATGGAAAAAATACATAAAAGCAATTTTATTGCTTTAAGTTGTTGGGTCGGCCGCACAAAATATGGCACTATATTTTGTACCCCAAGATCGAGCCGGATAAGGGGGAGGGAAGTTCGAACGATCTTTTTTTACGTTTAAATAAAAGGCTATTGATATGAGAGGAAACTTTTAAATAAGAAAGTTATAGCTAGTAAGGCAACCTATAAAATTAGTAGTCGAACGTTAAGATAGCTTAATTAGAGCAGGAGTAAATTTTAAAAAACGTAAATTTTGGAAAAATATTTTTACTTTTTTTACAAATAAAGTGGAATTTTTGAAACTTCACGTAAATACGCATTATATTGTAGGGTATATATGGTAAAAATTTCAGATCCAGATCTTAAATATGTTTTGAAAAATTCAACTTTTTGAAAAAAGAACGTCGTCGAAAAATGCCGGTAAGTACTTTTTTTCATCAGACCGATTTCGTGAAACGAAATAAAATCCCACTCTAAAGTGTTGTTCTTCAATATAAAATGACTTTTTGATAGTCTATTTCCAGAAAAAAGTGAAGAAAATTAAGTTCGAAAGTATCATTTTGTCTCTCTTATTTTGCCTGGACGCATTTTGCTTAAAGGAAAAAAAAATTTTGTGATGGGGACAGTTCGTTTAGGCATAATAAATGAGACAAGGTGATAACTTCGAACTTAATTTTCTTCAATTTTTTTCTAAAAATCGACTATTACAAAGCCATTTTATATTGTAGAACAACGCTTTTAGAGAAGGGATTTTCTTCGTTCCACAAATTCGGGCTGATAAAAAAGTACTTACAGGCATTTTTCGACGACTTTCGTTTTCTCAAAAAAAATTGAATTTTTCAAAAATTATTTAAGATCTGGATCTGAATTTTTACCACATATACCCTACTGTACAATGCTTTATTTGTAAAAGAATTAAAAATACTTTTCCAAAATTTAGATTTTTTAAAATTTACTTCTGCCCTAATTAAGCTATCTTAACGTTCGACGACTCATTTTATAGATCGTTTTACTACCTATAACTTTCTAGCTTAAAATTTTCCTCTCAGTTCAATAGCCTTTTATTTAAACGCAAAAGAACATCGTTCGAGTTTCCTCCCCTTTATCCGGTTCGATCTCGGGGTACAAAATACAGTGCCATGTTCTGTGTGGCCGACCCAACAACTTAAAGCAATAAAATTGCTATTATGTGTTTTTTCCACGTTTAAGTACAATTCGACTGGACTAATAAATGGTCCGAGCGTCAGTCTTAGGGACCGCCATGGAGACAAAACATTATTGTATTAATATCCCCTTCTAAAATGAAATATGATCGGAGGCCGAAAAGACACCGTTTGCCGAGTGTCATTTACCATTACTAAGCTAAAGATGACGATCGGAGGTGAAAAAGGTTATATTACGCGTTGGGCGCCACTTACTCTTGCTACGCAACTGTATCCAAGCTCTTATGAATTTTAACATCAAAGGCAATTAATGCTTATAAGTACGAAAATTTGCATCTGGATCTCTTCCTTCCATAAAAGACAATTCAAGTGTAATGTTATATATGTGTATAAAAACTTTACAATATCCTTGACTTGTTTTGAGCAGTGTTTGTCACATTAAACTCCTGAGTAAAAGGAGTACTATATATTTCGAGAAGAAACGTTTTCATTAGAGTAAGAAAGCGATATATTTTACATTGAGAGCATTTCGGAGTCAAATTTTTGTATTTAGTGGTTACCAAAATCATTTAAAAAGGGCAAGCTTGAATTATTTTTCAAACTTATTCCAATCTTTATAGCATATTCCTGTTGTTATATATTATTTCCGGACATTAAACTTCATGTAGTTTCAAATTAAATTAAATTTATGACCAAATGTTTCATTTCTCTTAATAGTTTAATCTCATAAATCAACTCCATAAATCATCTCAGATTTAATCGAAATTGTATAGAACTTTTACCCTCAAATGAAATGTCTGTAAAAAACGTAAAAGCTATTCTAACTCTCAATAAAGTGCCGTTATGTTAGAACAATTGATTATATCGACCAAGGCGCAGCTGTTAAGTGTGATAAAAAATTTTTGTTCAAGTCTTTTTTTTTTCTGACTCTTTTCATTTCCAGATACATTTATATGAAATCCTGCAATAATCAGCTCCCATATCTAAGTTAATAATGCCTTCAACTATTCCATCGAAAAAAGAAAGTAATATGTAGTAATCCAACTTAACAAATAACGATTTAGACCTTTTACCCGAAAGAACTGTTCCGTTTTCTTGATTCTCTGATATGACCCTGGATATTTACTTCTTACTTTTTTTCATCTACGGAGTATAAAAATAGGAAGTATTATAAAATTCTAAATGCTCAACTTCGAGATTTAGATTTACGTTTCAATATGATAATATTTTTAGGTCTGTACACTTTCTGTAAATTGCGTAATGAAAAAATTGTTCAAAAAGCTTTACAGAGCAGACCGTTGTTCCTAGAGCTACAAAATTTGGCACGTAGTTACTTCTTGGATAATGGATGGTCTCTAATAAAGAGTTTTTAAATGTTTAATTAGATTTTTAATTAATTAAAAATTAATCGAAATTTTACCGATTTTTTACATCATTTTAAAATTCCATATATTAGCTACTCACGATACCAATTTTTATTTCCGCGCAGTTTGTTTTTTAATTTTAATAACGTCTTCAAGCTTTAAGCTTTAGAAACAACTTTATAACAATGTTTTTTCTTTGCATACGGGCATCAACAAAATAAAAAGATTGTGAATAATCAATACAAACATGCTTATAGCTGTCGTGCGATTAAGCAGAATGAGGAATATTCAATGAAAATTCGGTGCTCATTGAAAGTGTGTGCAATTTCTTTGGTTTCACCTTTCACAGGATTTTTTTTAGCTTCAGTGGTGAAGGTTCTGTGATTCGAGGCCTAATTATACGGAAGATGTGCTGTGTATGTGAGCCTGGTGCGTTTTTTTGCCGTGAGTCAAACGTTACTATGGATTAAAAATTTAGCGTGAGTCTACCGACTCTAGTGTTCCTCTTAACATCTGACCATGGTTATAAATTATGAAATTGGTCAACTGAACCAAAGTATCTGGAACACTTTCTATGTGCCTATCAATAACTTTTTTCTGTATCAGCACTATGAATAACAGGTTTTAGAAAACTGACCATCTATATTTCATATAACGAATCAAAATTGTCTATCTTTTAATTTCACCATTTTGCTGACAATCAAAAGTAATAAAAATCCTTGTATCTTTTGTGAACTAGTTGAGTCTAAAATACTTCATTTTACTTTGAATAGATAGTTTTAAATAGTTTGAAAGGTTAATTAAGAACCTTTGGAATGTCTGGTATTGCAAAACATCCTTTAAATTCCGAAGTAGTTTCATTAATCAAAATAATTAATTCTACTAGTTTAAAAGGAAACGGTCTCAGTCTGAAAGCTGATTATGCTTTTCTAGGCATAATGGAGAAAATAAATTCGGGAAATTTTCTGTTTCATAATTATAAAGTTCCATATTACAACTTAATTAATGAGAATTATTTAATGAAATAAGTTAAAAATGCAAAGAAACAGAAGATTTAATTGAAAATTTTCATAAAGTACTTACTATAACTTAGTAAAATATCATTCATTACATTAGAATTACTTAGGTAAGGTTATAAACAAATTTAGGCTTCTAAAAGTAAGTATTTAGAAGTAAGATCATGAATATGTTATTGTTTTTTAGACATTTAAATTTGGCATCTTTTAATGTTACTTTATTATAATAACTTCATGGCACTGGAAGATAGTTTGTCTTACCCTGAGAATGGATATTTTATTTTTACCTATATTTCAATACTTAAAATACTTTCAACGATTTTACATTTTATATTCATTTTGTGTCGGCAAATTTCACAAAGAAAAATGAATGAAATGACTTTTTTTAAACGTTATATTATGGTATTAATCTTTCGAATAAAATTTATATCCTTTGAAAAAAAAAAGTTATAAGTGTGCTGCGAAGTATGGCTTAGAATTAAGTTAGAGTACTGTGGTGTTTGAAACCTCATGTATAAACTATTTTTATACGGTTTCTTGCTGTTTTTTTTTATAGAAACAAAGGAACATGGATTTCTTCGACCGACGTTCATTTATAATTCATAGATTGAGATTATTAAGTAGATGAATTAATTGTTAGAAGGCTTTTTCTTTCGCCAAAGAATTAAATTAAATTAAATTATGGACGACATAAAAATATAAAATTTGGAAACAACAGCAAAATTTTTATTTGCAATTGAATTAAAATTTTTGGTACTTGTGTGTAACAATACATAGAAGAAAAAACTGCTATGTGACAAGATAAGAGCAATGAAAAGTAATCGAAGTAATTTTTTACAATCAAAATATGTTTGCAAAAGCTACTGCATCATCATCATTATCACCATCACATAGGGAGCAGCAGTCTTGAGGCCATCACACTATTAACGAGTATGAAAGTTCCGGTAATAAGACTTTCATTGAAATTAAAAATCACTGAGGTGGCCTAGTGGTAAGATATCGGCTTCGCCACCAGAGCAATACCCGATTCCTGTGAAGATCCACTGAGAACATGGGTCTAGTGTATGTTAAATTCCTTGTCGAAAGTCAAACGTCCTCCCACTGGTGCGATGCAGCAGTTAGGAGAGGGGGTGCTATCTCAGGTGTTGTTCTCGTCATCTGACCGTGGTTCAAAATAACTGACCGTGGTCCTCCCCAAAGCAATTATCACAACAATATCATAACAATTTAACAATTATTCTTGTTGCTTCAAAATGGGATGCTAAAATATCAAAAATGAACTAGAAGTGCTTATGTTATTTTTTCATCAATAATACAATATTTCTGTTACAAGTGACGAAATGGCACTTTAAAATCCGTGCATATATTAATATCATTGAATGCCTAGATATACATAGTGATATGTCTAGCTATTAACTAACAATCTGTGAAAAATATACTCCATGGTGTTGCCTAAAAGTTCAAAAATAAAAAGAATGCAAATGAATTTCCCGACGATAGGATAATTTCTACTGATCAAATATTCTTTTGTTCATTCCCATACTTAATTGGCATGAATATCGTTTTACCCTTAAATAATATCTTAGCAAATAAAATATAGCTCTTTTAACTCTCAACAAAATGTCACTTTATTATTCAAAATAAATGCTAACTGAACCATTATTTCGTGATAATAAGACCGAAGTACTGTATAAAGATTTAGTCTTAGTAAGTTCCTCAGTAGTACACTTATTGACTCAAACAACATAAAAATCTTTTTTTATGTCATTTAAAGCACTTTGTCTTTCCTCATTTGCAATCAATCTATCCAGTACATGAAGGGTAATGCAATAGGATACAACAATAAATTTAAATTGTTAATTGATTAGTAGAAAGATAATTTTTTTTTTAAAGTGAAAACTTAATGGCTTCAAGTTAGAGCATTTTATACAATTTAAGAAAATTTATGTATGTAATTAAAAACAAATAATCAAAGCCACTCATAAGCTTCCTGTGCTTCTGTATATTTTGCTTCTTTCCCCACTGATTGATGATTCAGAAATCGAAAGAAAGGGTTATAAGTAAATTTTAATTTAGTGAATCACACATTTTCTTTTTTAATGAACACTTAATTCATATTTTGCATATGCACCTATGCCATGAATGAGTAAGGCCCAGGAACAGTATATTTATGCTTACCCATATTTTGTTAAAATATGCGTTAATTTTTGTGTTTCAAAATTTCAATACTTTTTTTATTGCACCATCTTTAAAAAAATGTGTAATACAAACGTACAATAAAAAGTATAATACATGCAAATGTATTATTGTGCCATTTAAAAAAAATATTTTTATCTTTTTTAAATATGTATAAAAACATTTTTTAAATGTAAACTATAAAAAATATATATTCTACTATATGCAATAAACACAAAATGATTAACATTATTTCTAGATTTTAGCTGCCCCTGTAATTATTAATAGACTGTTTGGCTATGTTTGCAACTTTGAGAAAAAAATTGACGAATTGGCTGTTGTAGAGACTGAGAAACCCTGCCAAATGTGTATTTTGTGATATGTCTTGAAACTGGTGGGCGATAGGGGTCAGGTGTCCTTTGATGACATATCTATGGGAAATGAGCTTTTATATGAAAAAAAAGGCGAAATCGGTCCTGTGGTTGGGGCTGTGTGACTGTCTGAATCCTTTCCCCAATAGACAATGCGCAGTGAATTACTGTTTTCTCGATTTATCTCGAAAATGGAGAGTGGTGGGGTACAGGATACAACCGATAACATATCTAGAGGTCATAAGCTTTCATAAGAAATCAAAATTGTCAAAATCGGTCCAGCGGTCGAGGCTGAGGGATTGTCTGAATGCTTTCCCCCTTAGACAATGTGCAGTGGAGAACTACTTTCTCGATTTCTCTCGAAAATGAGGGAGGGGGGGGGCAGGAGATCATTCATGTCAGAGAGGTCATAAACTTCCATATGAAATAAAAACTGTCGAAAAAGGTGTCGTTGGGGCTGCAGGACTGGTCTTCTAGTTTTGCCAATTATTTTAATTATATAGATAAATAAACTTTATAGATTTAAATCAAAACACAACAGTTAAATAAAATTTGCTTAGTCATATATCATACATTCCACTGAACCACTTTCAGA
Organism: Araneus ventricosus; assembly: GCA_013235015.1. Classification (NCBI taxonomy): domain Eukaryota; kingdom Metazoa; phylum Arthropoda; class Arachnida; order Araneae; family Araneidae; genus Araneus; species Araneus ventricosus. Next base: position 56,799 of record BGPR01006925.1, read on the forward strand.
ATATTCTAAACTGACATACAGAATTCTCGACAAACATTAAGGTACTTTTTGAAATTTCAGTTTCTAATGTTTCTTTTGCCATATTAGTTTGGATTTTACACAAAAAGTTTTGAATTCACTTTAGTAGAATGTGCAGTTTAAGTAAATACTCTGTACCCTGAATAAAATGACAGTAATAAAAACAGGACTGACACTATGTTTCGAGATGTCTCAAGAGGTCTTAGGCAAAAGTTTTCGAATAAAAGTAGACTTTGTAGTGCTTTTTACAATGTCTTTTAGTGAAAGAAAATACTAAGGATTTTCTTGAATTTAAAACACAAAAGCCATTTGAATACAAATGTCTTGGGCGGGAGAAAAAACTTCAGTAAAGCGAAATTATTCCCATGATTTTATTTTATCTTTCTCGATGCTATTTCAGTTCAAATGTCGTGCACATGTTTTGCGCTGATTATTTTTTTTCCATTCCAAAATTGTTCCCGAGATAGATAAAGATGAAATATTTCGGACAAGAAACGCAAACTTTCTCTACGTCCCCTTGCATGTAGACTGCCAGAATTCTATCGATTGAGAAGATAAGTATGCTGCATAAGAAACTACAGAATTTCCTTCAAAAGTCAATGGATAATAGAAATTCAGAGTTTAAACAAACAAAAAGAATGATTAAAGATGGAATCTAAACCCCCAAACATTATAGAGTTTTAAAACATACCATAATAGTAGAAATTAATATTCTCGATGCTTAGAGAGAATTCGTAGCTAATATATCATAATATCATGATCATTTATCAGTGTGTATGCATAATAGTAGATATTTAATAGCTAATGTGCTGATTATTCAAAATATGTTTTTAAAATAAACATAATGCTAAATATACCGAGAAAAAATTTCCAGACTAAGAGTGGCCACCAAAATTGCAAATAAAAATTATTCAAATCCTTACCAAATTAATATTTCTCACCAGCTACAAAAGGAACAAAAAACAACAAATGGACTTACGCTGTTTTTCAAATTGATTCAGATTTTTTTGCGTAAACAGACCTAACTTTATACAGAAAAAAAGACTTTAATTAATACAATCCATTAAATGTAAATCACAACGAAGAGTAGCATTCATTATTTAACACTTATTATTTCTTTCTTGATAGGCTATTAAAAGTTAATGTGTGTTTTTATTGTTCATGAATGTTACAGATTTTCTTTTGAATGTGTGTAGATATTTTTTTATGCATAGAGAACGATAATTGAGCATTTTTTAATTGAATTAATTCATCTTTTAATTATGAGTTATAATTAGATGAAATATTTGAGCTTTAATTGGCTAAATAATAATGAGTAATAATCATTAGAATCATGTGTGAAGCTAATGAAAAAATCATTATATTTGAGATATTTTTTAATTAGGATTACCATTTTACACTTCAGCTGTTTAAAAGTAGTATATGTTATCATATCTCTGTGTGAGTTTAAGCATTTTTATTTCTGGATTACGTGATTTATTTTGTGTGCGCACTATTTATTTAAATGATGGGCTTAATTTCCAAATAATAGTACATTTAGCTGTGCATTTTGTAAGAAAACAGTAATTTTTTTTCAGATTAAAAGCACCTGTAGCTATTGAATTCTGTAATTATTTTGTGTGTTACGATTAGGCAATTATAATACTCATTAAGGTAATATGTGACTTGAATGGTTGGACAAGCGTCTCTATATCTCATGAATATTTTTAGCCACGAATTTCATCTATTTATAATTTTTGCAGGTTTGCAGGTCTTTTTTTTCATGATCATGTGATTATGAACATATGATAATTTGCATTTTTGGATTATACCTAAAATAAAGCATAATTTGTATTTGGATGACTCATTCAGATTATTGTCATGATTTTTATATTTACAGATACATTTAGTGGGGTTATTTCATCAGAAAATGCTAATTTTACTTATTATCACAATAAGAACATTCGTAAGGCATGTTTTTACCAGGAAACACAAGCAATTACTAGACGATGAATTTTTTTCACAACTATTTAATATGCTGAGTAAAACTAAAATTAATATTCAATAAAAAGTGTATACAATGGAGAATTTAAATTAGCTATCTGTTCAATACCTAAAATGATTAAATGTATGTGACTTACCTTTTTAACTATTTCTTTATTTGGAAAGAAACGTTTTCTGTGGAAATTCCGTTAAATATTTCACTTACAGCCATAGAAATGGCTCTAGTTACCCTACAATTTAATACTAAAAATAAGCTGGATTGGATTTCCATTATCGATTCAACGCTAAATCTGAGTTCCATACCATAAATATCTGTTAACGCTTAAAATAAAATCAAAAACTGGGTGCATTCAATTGATTGAATACGAATCTTAAGTGACATGAAAGTATGACGTAATCATTTTAGTTGACATTTTGATACAAGTACACTTCAAGAGTTCAGATAAAATATATGCCTTTCCACATTAAAATTTCAATTGAGCCAACTAAGATCTTCATTTTCGGTTAACTATCTCAAAAAGTTTTTCATCGATTTATCTATTAACCATTACAAGTAGGATTTTTTACTTACTATTTTCGGCAAAACGAAAATTATTTCCATTCTTTATTTATCATGGTTGAAATCAACAAGCCATTTTTTGAGCCTTCAAAAATTATTCAAGTGAATTAATTTTCTATGCTCCGCTAAACGTACGTGGAGTTTAATGAAGTAGTTCCAGAACTTTTCTACGTCAATATATTCCCAGGTTTATTGATAATTCAAGTGCCAAAATAAATAGCTCCTGTACCACCCTTTAAAGTAATTAAAAGTTTCAGAGTAATTAAAAATGCTTATTTTTATGTACCTAGGATAAATCCATTAATTATAAATATTTTTATGTTTATATTTGTATGTCTTTTATCAAAAAGTCGAAGTTACTCACATTTTAATTAAAATATGCAGTTACTCAGTTCTTAAAACGCAGATTTATTCAGTTTTTCTCTATTTTAGAAATTTCTAAAATAAATTATATGGGCTGATTTAAACTTTCGGGACTTATCCATAATTCAAGAAAAATGGATTTCCGTAAACGGTGAAAATATTGTAAATAAAACACAAGTTTTTTAAATGTGTTCTAAAATATTATTAATCGTGATAAACCTCTTTGTCGGCTTTCTCTTTCTGAATCTCTATAATAAACAATATTCTCTCTAGTTTGGATTCAGCAGCAGTGTAGTGGAGCGTTGCATGACACCCCCCCCCCTTCCATGTAGAAAAAGTATCAGTTCTCATGTTTAATTTGAAATAATCATTGCAAAACGCTATTCCATTAAATTGATTTATATTTATTCTTCATAAAAGATCACCACTGCTATGTGAGAAATTACACAATATGAAGTTAGATGACATGCTTAATTACGTTTGTCATGTAACTGTAATATCATTTAAAATGACTTCATTATACCAAAAATATCTAGAGTGAAAAACCAAATGCAACTAAAAGCAAAAACATTTAAGAAAACCCAGGAACCACTAAAAGCTATAAGAGTGCATTGTATCCAGATCGTTCAAAATGCCGCTGCAATGGAAATACCAATGTAGACAAAAATTTTAGATTAACTGAAAAACTAAATTATCCTTAAAGTCTATTCGAAAAAAGAAAAATGTACAATAAACGTTGAAAAGAATTCGGCCTTACAGATTTTATGAAAGGTCACCTGCAGACAGGTATTCGAAAAAACGGGATATTCTTCTGTGATAGTCCTGACTTTCGTCCAATCATTGACCTCTCGTGACTCGAAAAATCCCAAGAGAAATGAAAGACATTAGAAGGACAATACGCAAATAAAACTTTGGCACAGCAAAACAATTGCACCAATATTATTTTGTTTCGAAATTAGATTTTTAAACAAAAAATCAGCAGCCATCAAGCATTAATTTGCCGTCATTATAACAAAATATGCTAATATTCACAATGGAAAAAAGTATTCAATTTAACCATCCAGACGATAAACGAGAAAGTGTATCAAATCAACATAAGTCATTTGTGCTGCGATATCACGTGCAGCTTCCTCCTACAAGTTGCGGAATGGTCCTGTAGCGTACCCGGGTAATGTGGGAATCATTGATCACGCTGAGCTACTGAATGTATGATAAATGTTGAATCATATCACATACAGAGATATGATCAATTCCCATGAATGTATTCAATGTATTTAGATATTGGAACGCACTGAAAACCTAAAGGTTGATTGTTCGCAGAACATTTATAGGGGTCTATTCTTGTACCCCCGTTTGGGTTGGGAAACGTCACTTTTTCCGTTGTTAACAGCCGGGAAAAGTGACGTCTCCCAACCCAACCGGGGGTACCAGAATAGACCCCATAGTCAGAGTCTTTGCCCAGATTCAATCTTGAAGACCGTCAAATTCATCCCTTTAAAGAAGGACACATTTGGGAAATATATTGAAAAGCAATTAACATATATCTTCCGTCCGCGGGAATCAATTGAAAGGATACGTTACAATTCCAAAATTTAAATCTACACTTCGTATTTTGCATGTTGTAAGTATAATCGATCCAATTTAGTTAATAGAATCAACATATTAGATTTTAGTTTCATGCAGCATTTCAAACTTTCTTATTTTTAAGAAGCAAATTTCGAAATCAAAGAATTATTTTCCACAGATTGCAATTCACCTAATACTACTGATAATGATGAAATTATCTGAAAAATCTAATGTTGCATGCAAGCAAGATATCTACTAGTTTTTAAAACCAAATAGCATGTTGCAAAAGTCTGCTTTTTTCATGCTGATTATCTACTGATAACTTTATTCTTCAAAGATATTGCTTTAGTGACTCGAGAAATTTTGAAGGAAAATGGGAATAAAAAAATATCACCACACGCAGAAATGTGGAGATATGGCTGGAATCCATTCGAGGCCATATTTCTTATCCGGATTGCTGTGTTCTTTCATCAAAAGCAGAACTGAATGAAGTATTGATTGCGAATGACAGGTAGAATGCCAAGGCCATCGCTCTCCCTGAAAGACTAATCAATTCAGATAAATAATCTTATCCGTTCCATATGCATCATCGATTGAATAAAGAAGCATTAAAACATTAATACAAAAAGTAAATAAGAATTAAATTTCCTGGTTTCTGATTATTAACAATAAAATTGTATTGAAATTCAACAATTCACAATAGGATTTTAAATTTGCGTATTTTTAATTAACTTTATTTGATGCGATTCTTTAAACCAGATTAAACATTTTGAGAGCTATTAAATCAACTCATCATTCGTTCTAGCATACTATTTACTGCATAAAATTTGATAATATCAATTTTCACATATCTCACATTTAGATTCATCGGTTTAATGAAAGAATAGAAATTATTTAAAATACCATGCAGTGACTGAATTTTGCTTTCAATATAAATACAACTGAATATAAGTTTTTGAACATATTTTAAACAAATTTCTTTTGTTTATAGTTGTATTAGGTACTAAGAATATTGCTATCGCATAAACAATTTTGAATTATCCAGTTAGTTAAAAATTCAGTATAAATAATGAGATAAAACAATTTTTAAAATTCGCTTGTTTTCAATGAAAGAATTTTTTATTGATTTTGCACTGAATAATGTTGAATTTAAATCAAGTTTGAAGAATTTTCTTGATTTTCATACACTTTTGTCTTCATTTATCAATTAAAAAATTGAATTGGAATGATTTTCAGATTGATATTCGATAATGACATTCAACTTGAAAAATTTTGAAGATAATTAAAAAAGATTTTTGTTTTTAAATAGATAGAAAAAATAATAATATAATAGTTGTATGCAATCTACCTGTTTTAAACTTAACTACTTCGATTAATTTCCAATATAATTGTATGTTATAAAATTACTCCCAAGAAATATAAATATTTTTAACGGGATTTTTATTTGCATCTCTATATTGACTTAAACAGAAAACTTAATAAAGAAAGTGTTATCTTCTTGAAGCAACTTCTGGAAATCGGAATTAATTTCAAAGTGAAACCCAGTTATAAAAACAATTATTTCAAAAAATATAATTAAACTCAAGAATAAATTACGTTATTTGTTTCCACTTTAAATAATTAATTATTTACACATTCAGAAAACGAATTAAACGAGAAACTGCTCCCTTTTTTTAATTTAAATATAAATTGAATTCACTTTCTAATCTTTTAATTTACAAAGCCGTGCATAAGAAAATGGGCATTGTTTTTTTCATTTATTTTGCGAATATGTTTTAAATAAATTCCCGTAATTAGCTGTCATTTAATTTAACGGATCAGACATGATACAAATGATTTTTAAAAACCAATTTAATATTTCTCGTATGGTGCGTTTGCTTTATTTACAATGACTATTAAGAGAAGGCCGTAAGAAAGAGAAATTTTGAATTATGATAGCCTTTCGAAAATCTACGTGCAGTATGAATATAAAGCTAATGCAGACAACTCACATGACATCGCAGAGACGTAGCAAACGTAACTACTCATGCCACATCCATTTTTCTTCTCACAAACTACACAATGGGTTAATAAATTAAATATTTGACTTTCACTTGAACAGTTCTACATGAGCATAAATTGACGCTTCTCTCGAAAAGTCCTCCAGAAAATTACCCTTACATTAAATCATTCGTTTACATTACATTATCCTTATATTACATTTCCAGTACAAAGATCCCTAAATGGACAATAATGAGAGCGCATCTGTAATTATACAATAAATTTCTTATGTATTTAAAAAATTATGAAACATAATCTAGAATATATTTTTATTTCATTCTTTAGACTGGTTTTTATACCATATTCTAATTAAGTAAATGCAATTTGTTAAAGCTACTAAATCATTTGGTTTTTTGCATATAAAGAATTAAAATATAATTTTCGTATATAAAAAAAAGCATAGAAAACACGTCTTCTCCTCTGCACAGACTTTCTAGTGAAATACGTACACAAAACTAAGAATTTGATTATCCTAATTTTCTTATTTTCAACGCTTTCTCTCATAAGTAAATTTTTTGTACTGAAGCTGTAAATACTTGCATTTTGAACATTGATTCCATGGATTTTTGTCCGAAATTAATCTCTATTATCCTCATGTTGCCAATGAATCAATTTGTCAATAATTATAGAATGGTTGAGTACAGAGAAAAAATTTCTAAAGTAAATGAGTATTCTCCCATTTTATTAAATTCACTAACAAAACAAAAAATAATAAACTTCAATCTCTAGCAAATAAATAAATATTCTATTTATTTATCTAAATTTATCCATTTGCTAAATTTGTCATTTCGCTTGATTTCATTTAAATACCATTTATTTGATCACGTATGATAAAAATATTTCTTACTAACTTTAAAATTCTGATTTAATTTATAATTCTAGATATAGAATCTGAATATTGATGAAAGATTATGAAATTTCACTGAAATCTCAAATACAGAAAAAAAATTGAATTTTATCCTTGTAAATGACGCTCGTTTCAAATATAACAATATATCATCTTCTTCAGTGGCTAAAATGTAGGTTATGCATGAATTTAAGAACAAAAAAATCATTGGTTTCACTGATTTTCCACTTTGAAACTGGCTTTAATCGAAATTTCGAACACAATTCATATGACGCTTCTAGCTTTGAATCCAAGCAACAAGAAAAGTAACCATTTTCTTTCTTAGTTGCAATTTTGAAGTTCAAATATTTTTACTGCATTTCGATAAGCATGCAGAATTGATATAAAATTGCGAAGGATTAAAAAAATATTATTGGAATCCAATAGTTTCTATCTGCAAATTATTCAAATATGAAAAGACATTTCCAGAAGATTTGCATTTTTCAAATCATATTGCATTTGGTAGGAGATGGTACAATCACACAAAGCGTCTCTCTGTTAGAATTATTCTAATGGAATGATTAAAAAGTTGTGTGTTAATAAAATAAATTCATTTAGAAAAGGTCGTAAATTAATGATGGTTAAGTTGATGCCGTGTTCAGGGATGCGAAATATTTCTCTGCGTTTTGATGGGAAAGAAATCAATTTAATCCATTTTTTGAAATCAATAACAAGACGTGCAATTTCTCGTTTGCGACAGGAATACAATTATTTGTTTAACGACTTTTTTCCATTTTTGGAAGATTCTTTTCTTCTGTTTCTTTATAATTAAGCTAATCTGTCATATGGCAGATTCTCAAATACAATTTATATTTATGAACAATCTCTGTCGGGCATTTCTGACAAATTATAGAAAATATCCGGTCTCCTGAACTCTGCTTCATTTCGACGGTGACGATTGAATTTTCTTCGGTATTATTTGCATATTTGTTATAGACAAAACAGTTAGATCTGGAAAATCCAAAAGAACTAGTCATGGACTTGGAATTAACCCTTTGAGGTCGGAGGCACGCGTAGCGCTACGAGAAGACTGTACTCGGCGTACAGTCGTCCTCGAGGGGTTAATTAAATCAGATTTTCCAATCAGTTTTCTTCTTTTATTTACGTTTTACGAATAAGCACGAATTCTAGGTACTAATCATAAGCCAGTAAGAAGTTTATAGAACATATGTTTTTTCATGAAATATTTCAGAACTTACAAAAGGCATAAAAGGCTATATATAGAAGATAAACAAAATTTCTATTGATGTTTCTCTTTCATATCTTTTCTTCATTGAATTTTTTAAAGAAAATCCATTTTCATGTCGCTAATATCAAGGATTAGCAAATGCAAATCGGGAAATATTCATATTTGTCTAAACTTAGAAAGCAAAAAAATATGCCAATGCCTGTTTCAGAAAAATCAGTAATTTAATTTTTCAATGTCTGTGCAACTTAAAAAAAATTAAATTCATTTTCCAAAATATTAATTCTATGGAATAATTGGCTTTTGTTAAATCCAGCTTTATTATTTTTCTTCTGACTCTTTTTCCTTTTCCCACAGAAGTTTTCTACAAAGCGTAGTTTATTATAAATTTAAATATAGAAAGTTGTAAAATCCGACATTTCCTTTCTTATTTTATCCTGGCTTTTTGAAGAGAAAAATGAAAATTTTCAATATTTTGTTATCTTCATTATTACAAATTACCGTCACAGAATCCTTTGTTCTATTTTATGAATTTCATTTTTCACGAATTCAACATTACTTTAACATACATTTAGTAAAATATAAAGGTTTTTTTAAAAGACTATTATTTAACATCCAAAAAGAAAAAGGATCTTTTTTGCATTTTGTTTCAAAAGCAAAGACTGTCTTGCATGAAATCACGTTTTCATTTAATTGTAGTGATATAATCTAAGAGAGATTCATGCAGTGTATGAGCAAATGAGAAAGTAATTATAAATATAATTAGAAATTCTACATTCACTTAGTTTAGTATAAAAACCCAGTATTAACTTGAAATATAGGGTGGTCATAAATTATTGGACCCAATTCAAAAATTAATTTAAAAAACTAATAATGTTAAAACTACGAATTTTTTAAAAACTTATAGCGCATTTTAAATAATTTTTAAGACATGTAACGTGCCGTTACAGTGGTCTAGGTGTTCGTAAATTATTGGGAGAATTATTTGTGCAAGAACCCTCATTATTCAGCTGCTCTTAAAGACAAATGGAAATTCACCTCTCTGAAATGCCGACAGCTTTCTCGATTGTAATGGGATTCAACTGGAATTTTTTTTAAGTTGCTCTATATATCCGGCTTTGAAGTTATGAAAGAAAAATTCCGCTGCGTATCGCACATGCGCAGTAAAAAATTATTTAATAGAAATACTCATATTTCCTCTAATATTCAAAGTATTTACTTCTGTAACATATTGTCAAGTGTTCTGCAAATTTCGAATAATTTGAATGAAAACTCTGCATGTTTTAAGCAAGACACATGCGGAAAAATTAGGGATTTTTTAAAGAAACATTTATACCTTCCCGAATATTTGTGCTATGTTTACGAAAAGGCATGTAAGTATTATGCACATCACACCATAACCATTGTAAATGTTACATCTCGTTATCAGCTTTCTGTGAAACAGGATGGGTGAAACTCCATTTTCGCCTTCATCCCTTTTTGGTGGTCCCCCTAATTGCCCTCGTGACCGAACCTTCACAGTAATATATATATGATACTCCATTGAACGTCACACGATTCCCCAGAACTGATTTCGAAACATAGTTTTTGCATTAATTGCAAATTTCTCTCATTTTACGAAATGTTCCTTTACTTTTGTATGCCAGTGTATAAAAACTTACAGGACACTCTTGATTCCATTGCGTTTATTCATATAGATATTTTTAACCGTCTATTTTTTTATTTCATAATAATTTAGTGTTTATAATAAATGAGCAGAAATAGGAAAAACAAAATTTGAATTTTAATGGCTTTTAATTTTCATAAGAGGGAAAAATTTTCATTTGGTATATGAAGTGCCTGCCATATTTAATTTCCTATGAAGTACCAAAATGAATGCTTAATAACTTTTTAATCACTGATTTGTTTGAGTTTGCTTTCCTTTTAACTTCAAAATGTTAATTCATATTTATTCAAACCTCTTACCATTTTATCTTGCATTTCGCTTATATACTACTTCTTTTTAATCTCTTTTGAACTATTTTTAGTCTATAATATTACAAATCTATAAAAATGCATTAAAATTCTGTGTATTCAGTGAAGTCAAATAAACATGTGTCAGGATAGCAATCACATTTTAGCTGAAAATTTTAGTTTTGATATAGAATTCATAATAAAAATTATTCTGTCAATTTTATATATATTCTTCTTGAGTAAAGGTTAAATGGAACCATTGAACTATGGTGAGTCCATGTAAAATAAGAAACAACTGCCAATTTTAGATACAATATCTGAAACTACTCTATCATCGAATAATTATTCCCGTGTAAAAGAAATTAATTTCCTACTACTTCTATTATCATTAGAGGTTAAATTTGTAGTATATCAGCAAAGGACTTGGTTACTAAAACTTATCATTTATGTTTTGAAAATGATTTGATTAAAAATAGCTTTAAAAACCTCTCAAAACACTTTCTATCTTTTTTTTCTATGGCACTTCCAAAGTGATGAATCAAACAGCACTTCGTAAATTATTTTGGACATTCATCAATAATAGCGAGGCCTTTTCAAGCTATTTCGAAAACTTTTGATTAATCTGCCATATTAGAACCTTTCAGTGAAATTGCAATAGCAGACGTAACTAGTGGGACGTGAAATAGATGTAAATTTTTCAAATAGTTTTATTTTTAAAAATAACATTTAAATAATGTTAAAAAAGTAAGATGAATAACGAGAAATGTGCTATTTGCTACTACATGAGTATTTTTTTTTTTATAAAATAATCATCTGGTTAAACGTTATGCACAAAACAGGTGACGGTTTGAAATGTTTTATGGGAACTAGGACGTTCTCTACAACGAAATCTGTTGAAATTTCAGTTTTAAGAAAAGAGGATTTTTTCCAAGTAAAATTTATAGCTTAATTAAAATATAGTGCTTATAGAAAGAATGTGATGTCTTCAATACAAAACAGCTTAAAAATACAATATAATAGCAAGTCGGAAATATTCTCTGATAGAACCCATTGTAAACACATAGCTTCACATTGGTAAACAGTTCCGTCTAAAATCAATCCGAAATTAGCATAATATGTGGATAAAAGCTTAATAATTACGGTGAACTTATTTTCATTATAATACATTTAAAATAAAAACTTTAAAAATATTGAATATCATGTAACAAGAAAATCTCAAACAAACGTGATATCTTTTAGTAAAAATATCATGGTCATATAGGTATAATGGCTATAATTATTATAATATAAAATTTTATGCTTATACAATCCAAAGAATTTTGTCTATGCGTACCTAAATTTTGGAAAAAACATGTCTTGAGAAAACTGCAGAAGCAAATTTACAGATAAGTTTATGTTTGTTTCCATTTTTAAATTGTAGTTTCATTTCTTTCGACATTTCAAACCTATACATATTATACCTTATATATTGCGGGTAACAGCGAAAACTCCTCTATTTGTTTTTGGCTAAAATTGAAAAATCGATTTTTATTAAATGCACATAACGTCCCAGTTCTCTTAAGTTTGCAGTAGAAACTCCAAAATAATTTATTATATTTTCTATCATTATTAATAAGCACTTACACCCATAACCATTTTTCTGTTCCAAAAATATACTTTGTCTGCTCTTGTACGCTGCTTCTTGCGATATTTTTTTCTTTCTCTTTTTGTGTAGCAGAATCAGAGAAGAGTTTTTAAATGAACACGCATAATTTTCTGTAAATTATTTTTTCTGTAGTTTCAATGGTTTCTTCCTAGATATTCAGAAAAACGCCTCGTTAAACCAGGGAGATTTTCAAATATTTGACTACGATGCAGAGTACATAAAAAATTCAATTTTCTCTTAATTGTTTGTGTATTAAGATAGTTATTTTACTTGCAGAATTAAAAATTAATGAGTTTATCACTAATTACTAAGTATTAACCAAACATCAGTTAAGTTATTTAATTTCCAAAATAAGTTACTTTCAATTGCCTTTATTAATTGGAATTTTAGAATCAGGATAATTTTATTAACGAACTTATTTTAATGAAAAAATATAGCGATTTTAGAATGAAGATTCTAACAATAATAGCATGTAGGAAATCGTCACTTAACAAGCAACAACACCAATCTCAATTTTTTGAAATTTGTATATTATTATTTGAAATTTGTATATTCGAATATTTCTGAATTGATTTGACCATGAGACCGCAAATTCCAACCAGATGTTTAAAAAAAATCAGAAAAGTTCGTTATTGGTTGCGAAAAATTCAGTTTTTTTTCTGCTTCTTTGAAATTTCAAACAATTGAGATAAGTCGTGTTTTACGCGACGAAATGGTCGAGATACGTTTTTACAATTGAGCTTCATTTTCGATGAAAATGCATCAAGAAAATTGAAATAAAAATATAAATTATTTTTTAAATGTGTAATTTAGACTTCAACATGCAGAGAATTAATGAAATAAGAAGTGGGTTATATTAATTTCATATTTGGATATTATTTCAGGTATTAATTACAAAATTCTGTTGAGTTCTCATCTTTTATGTATCTTAATAACTCAGAATAAAAGAATTGTTTAATATATTTAGTGAATTCTTAATAAAGACATACAACAATACATCTATTATCAAACAAAAATATATGTATCTCAATAATTCTATAAGATTTTCGATATGCATAAAACAATTATTAAAAAATATAAAACGAATAATGAAAGGATTTACAGCCGATCCTTAAATCGATATGAGAAACTTATCAAAACAGATATGCGAAAGGAAAGTGTACAACGACAAAAGTTTAAACATAAACAATCACAAAACGTTTGCAGTTTCCCAGCAACAAAATTGAATGCTATTCACTAAAAATGGCTAAATGTCATTCGAATCTTAGTTCGGAAATTGAATTTCGTGTCTAAGAACATTTCTACGATTACAAATATTTTTGAATATGTCTCGTATCTACATCACGAAATCCATTAGAGATTATCCATTAAGAAGGTAAAGGACCTCGCTTTCGGTAGAAATGTTATTGTAGATTTCCACTGGTTTCATATACCGTTAGGAAAATGTCTTATGTGTTCTGTATTTCGTTTCGGGCATTATAGTCTTGCCAAATGAAATTTCCTTAAAGTATTCACCATTATTGAAAATAAAGTGCTTGAGTATAATAAACCACTTACTTGCTTTAGCCACATCTACTCGAAAGTCATACCACTTACAATAAAATTTGCGATGATTGTAAGATTTTACAAAGAAATCTATTCTGTATGTAAAAAATAAACAATATCTTCATGGTTTATATTTTAGCAATGGAAGAAAATCCCACGTTTGATCACTCCAAGAACCAATACAAATATTTTTAAACCCAAATCAGCCCATTCACTCAAAGGGGTTAAAGTGTTTTGAAGGTTAACAAAAAAAAATAAAAATAGATTCAATTTTAATACAACGATGAATTGTTATAAGTATAATGGAAAATTATGTTTTTAAAAATTTAAAAAATGGGTCTACGTTTGAGCTACAATTAATTTCACGTCATAGAAAAAGATGATTATATATAAATAACATGATGGTGAAAGAATCAATATATTGTGGTAATTTTTTCAGAATTTGTGGATAAGAAACACTCGAAAATTTTCCTCTAAAACACTCTAATTTTTCTATTAACTAAAATTCTTTATAAACTTTTAAAAAACCCTCTCAAATTTATGAATTCCCAACTTTTAAAGTATACATATGTGGCATTTGGTAACTCCAGATCAATAATCTGTCTTATAGACCGTCAACAGACAGACATCTTGCCTTATTATTATTCGAATAAAAAATATTTCTATTCTATATACTTGTGAAGCAGTTCCAAGAAACATTTTTTATACTTACAATAAGCTGCTAGGCATATCTGCAAATGCGTATGTTTCATATTAATTGCAGTTCAAGTTTTTAACATAATTTTGATTTCTTAAAATGTATTATTATTTAGGATCTTTAATTATATGAAAGGAATTTTATCATCAAAAGGAAAATCACACAGAACATTGTTGAAAAACTGGATTCTAATTTTAATGAAAAGTTTTTACACTAGTTTTCACTGTTATTTTTGCTAATTAATTGTGAAAATCATGCACAAGAATATGGAATCAAAATCAACGACATGTCGTTAATTTAAAGTTCAGCGAACCTTAAATTTGGTTATATAATTATGTTTAAGAAGCCTAAGTAAAATTAAGTTTCTACAGCATTAAGCCCGTTAAAATTTTGACTAGTTAGGATTACAAGAGAAAATTAGTTACCCAAATAGAGCGAATAGCTAGAAAAGCCAAAGTTTGATATTATATATTTGAATTTTCCATCCGCTTGGATTTTATATTTAATTTATCAAATTTTAAGGAAATCGATGCTTATGTCCTATTATTTATTTTTCGGTTTATTTGCAATAAATTATTCAGCCTGCAATTAAAAAAAATTTTGATTCATTGGTCTGAATATTATATTCGGCAAGATTGAGATTTTGAAAATCCTACAATTATTCTTCGCGAATCTAATCATAAAATTGAATGGAATAATTACTAGGTATTTAAACGTCTGGTAGCAGAAAATTCTATTACATTCTGAATAATATTCTTTAACATCTTTTCTGTATAAAATCCATCATTTACATTTGCTAAATATTATAACTTAATCTTAATAAAAATAAAAGTCATTGTGGGTTTGTATGTTTGTATGTATGTTTGTATCTATGTTCCACATCTCCTCCTAAACTACGGCACTGATTTCAACCAAACTTTGAACACTTATTAATTAAGACTAGAGTAAGATTACTGTCAACTTTTTAAAGCGCTAAAGTTAATTAAACAGTCAGTTAATTAAAAAGTAACCGAAACCGTTTTTCCGCTGTAAGTTCGGAGTAAATTATCCCCTGAAAATGATTTTTATACTATCTTAAAGTTCAAAATTGTACCTTTTTAATGATATCAATTTTATATCTGTGACATTTTTCTTTCAATTTGTATTAATTTTTCAAAATTAAAAAAAAAAACGTTGACACGCAGACAATTTTAAAATAAATCAAATTTAATGATACTAGAATTGATACTGATGAGTTGCTAGGCAACGGTGTAATTACTTTGCCATTATTTTTTCTGTTTATTTTTTTTTTCAAATATCGTTTGGCAATGTTTTCATTGGTTCTTAAAGAATTCTAAAGCTCATTTAATTAGATTAAAAAATCACTGCAGTTCATATCACCTGTCATTTTTACCTGCGTTTCCGAAGAAATAATAAATCCTTAATAATATATTAAATGAGAAAGTGTGTCTGTCTCTTACGCTTTGACGGCCAAACTACACGTAGAATAACTTATTTTTAATGTCAAACATCACGTGATCATAAAGAAAGCCGCGATTATGTGATCTTTCAGAGAAAATAAACAAATAATTTATTAATGGAATAATAAATGTAATTACTCAACTCGACGCTTGATTTTCATTTTTCGAGTTTGCAGTCTATTTAATTTTAGTGATTTATACTTCTCCATATCAGATTTTATTCAAGAAGCTGTCGATAAATTGACGCCGGGACAGAAATCTATTGATAGATATAATATAGCTGCAAGAGTTTTTAGATTAAAATTTAGAAACTAAAGTTTATTATAACTAAAGGAAAATATGCGACGATAGAGTTTTTTTGTTTTATGTATTCTGTTGAATGGTAGAAGCGCATGACATATAGCATGGTGGATGTTATATTACACAGATTGTAAGCACCTAATGATACCATTGAGTACAATGATGTAATTTACAGTAACGGAGAACATATGAAGAATAGAGAATGATTGTTGAATTAGTAATTTTGGCACTGATTAATGAAAGTTTAAGTCAGATACATAAAAAAAAATATATGTTACAAGTAACGTCATATCCTGTAGAGTTCTTGAACTCCTTAGAATTGTCAGGGGTACCTTCCGACAAGCTATATTAAAAGTCGGTGTGCCAGTAAAATTGATACATAACCTCGATGTACCGAAACTGCGCACGGTTACAAATTGCACACCTAAGTCCAAACGTCGTGAGAATGTTTTAAAACGAGAGAGTGTTTTAATTTCACGCATTCCGATAATACCGAAGGATTTGCCATCCAATTTCAAAAGGTAGGCTCAGGGCCAGACACTCCAAGGAGCAGGCGTACATTTGGAAAACCATATTTTTTCCATAGGCAACAAATGTGGCGTGTTCACGTGTGTCCAGACCACTAAACCTCTACATTCGTGCAAAAAACGTAAAACAAAAAAAACGTAGTATACAAAAGTGTGTTAGCATAGATAAATAAATTACCTAACTAAAACAGCAAACACTCCTGTTAGTCGTCCAATAATGTATTATCAACCGTCAAAACTTTTAATTTTCCCTTTCAACATGTAACGAAACATTTACTTTCGTGAATTTAAAAAATTTAATATTTCAAATTCTTTCGCACGAAGTCGCGGGTTACAGCTAGTATATTATATAAATATATATATAGAGAGATTGATCTATATATTTAAAAAATAATTTGTCAACACCATGAGACAACCAACCCCAGCCCCAAACCACTGGACTGATTTTGACAATTTTTGTCTTATATGAAAGCTTATGATGTCTAATTATACCGTAAAGGGTCGCTCGCCTGGTACCCACCAACCGACATTTTCAAGAAAAATCGAAAAAATATTTCTCCACTGAACATTCTCTATGGGGGAAAAATCTTGACATAGTCCCCCAGCACCAACTACTGGACCGATTTCCACGATTTTTATTTTATATGAAAGCTTATGACCTCTAGATATGTTATCAATGGTCACCTGCCACCCACACCTTCCATTTTTAATATATATACCCAAAATATGGTTTTGAGTCCGTCAGCCTCTACAACCGCCAATTCGCCAATTTATTTCGCCAAGCTGCAAGCATAACTACATTCCATTAATATTACGGGCGAGCAGTTGATCGCCAAAAGCGGCTAGTGTATAATATAATATTTTAAATAATTAATTATAAATAAAAGACCGAAAAGTAAACACTAATAAAAATTAAAACAATTTCTTATTTTTAGAACACAAATAAAAGTTTATTCTTAAAATGTATTTTAATTAAATATGTTGTTTAACTTTTAATCATTGAAGGATTTGTGGATCAATTTGTGAGGGATGTGTGTGCTCATTGACAATTCAAATTGCTAAATATTTTTTGAGACAGAAGAAGAGCAAAAATGCTGAACAAAAAGGGTTTTGGAAAATGCCAAAGAAGGACATGTCGAAGTACATTTCCATGAATTGGGCGCTTATTCCGTTCAGATTTGTTAAAAGTGTTGAAGAGCATATAAAGTGTTTATTTATACAAAACGATGAACTTTTTAAGAAATCAGTCGGTAATCTTTGCAAATTAAACTATAGATTTTTATTATTTTTTAAGTACCCAACCAATTTTTGCAATGCAAATAAAGAAAACAACGTTTAACATTAAATTATATAATTTTTTTTAGTTTTAAACAGTTTTTTTAATTACTGAATGGACTTTCGCGACAAATTTGCAACGGTACCATTATTTTCCCTGCCCATTCCTGATTATGAGTCTTTGTAAAATGGTTTTATGCCTAATCTGATGATACTCATAGCAGCTCATGCAAAAAGTGATTTAAAGTGAGATTATGTAACTCTAAGATATTAATGAGGAACTTTCTTGGAGGAGCTATTTTAATTGGAGTTAACTGGGGTATAAGATAATAATACTTCATTATTATAATATTTTCCAGTTTCTAGAACTTCACATGCTTTCAGGATTAAATTATCCGTCAAATTTGTAAAGGGATTTTACAGTGGCTATTATCTTCAATCAAAGCAAGGCATCTTAAGGCATGAGTCACTCCCCAAATGGAACTTTTCAAAACCATATTAACATCAGGAAGATTATCACAGTGCTTTTTTCTATCAAATTTTTAGATATTTGTGAACAAAAGATAATAAAATATTATCCTAACTTAGAAGGTTTTAATGAAATCTTTTTCAATATCAATTTTTATTAAACTTGTTTCCATTGATCATCTATTAAACCTTTATTTTAAAAATTATTTGAATATTTTGAGATCAAGACAAAAATTACCGTCATGAAACAGGATAACGATATTACGATTTTTTATCCGTAAAATGCTGTTGAATCACAAAAGCTAGAAAGTCCGTATCTAAAATCTCTAA